>VKOC01035165.1:0-14021 GCA_009364415.1 Spea multiplicata | reverse complement strand
ACGTCACTGAGGAAGCCCTATTGGGTGAAACGCGTTTGCGTGTTGGATCACCGCCATCGCGCTAAATTGTTGATACATCTAAAATAATGCACCTTGTAAAAATCGAAAGTCGAAATATAGTATTAGGGTTACTGTGCTGTCAGCAACAACAGAGCGGATGGGCTTGGAAGTAATTATTTTTGAGGGCTTTAAGGTAAGCTGGCAATGCAGCCAAGTGGCAGAAAAAGGCAAGCAGGGTGATAGGTTGTATAGCTAGAGGTAGTAGTAGTAGAAAGAAGGGAGGTGTGTATGCTACTCTATAGATCTCTGGTCAGACCTCACCTAGAGTATTGTGTAGAGTTCTGGAGAGTCTGGATCACAATGTGTATAGCTTAGAATAGTAAAGAGAGAGGGAATGTGACAAAAACATTTAAATACATGAAGGGGTGTAATAAGGAGAGAAGTTTATTTCAATGGTGTAAAGAGGTCAAAGTCTAAAATTATTGGGTCAGTGGCTTAGATGTAATTTAAGCAAATTTTTACTTTACTGCATAGGAGGTAAATAAATGGAACACCTTCTCAGCAGAAGTTGTAGATGGCAAAAAATTGAGGAAATTTAAACATGCATGGCATAGGGCTATCCTAAACATAACACAAGACCAAGTGCCAGTTTAGGTTTTAAATCATTAAGCAGCAATTTTGAGGGCGCTAACAAAAAAAGCACATGAAGAAAGCATGAAGTCTAATTATATGTAAATGTTTAATCTACCAAGAGGTGTATCGGTTAGCTATTGTTTCCTTTTGCTATATTTCCAACAATGTTTTTTTTTTCTCACAGACTCAGATACTGGTTGGTGTTTTTGATGGGAAATAAAATGAGAAATGTCCTTTTCCAAACTGCATGCCATCTGTGAGGTACAGATGGAATAAAAGAGACCTGTGGTCTATACTGTTTCAGGCTGTGCGCTGTTTGGAAAGGATTTGTACCAAGTCAAGGACTCTGTTAAGGCACAAACACAAAGAAGCAGCAAACAGCTGAACAGCCACTAGACTGAAAACAGAATTTCCAATCAAGCTGCGGTGCCACATTTTTTATATAATACATACCATCCTTCATGGGGCTGATATGTCAGATCACATTTATCTTGCTATTTCTCCTACAAATAAATATAATTTGGTGTTATTGAATCATTTTCACTATGAAGACAAATGGTGTTGAATAATAAATGTTATCTTCTCTGAGATGGACATTATAGATTGCAATGGGGAGAAATCCAGATGATGTAATTAGTGAAACAGCTCTTGTTAAATTGTTTTTAGGTTTCTATTTTGCATAGTCCAATCACCTTAAATTCAATTTGGAGCTGAGAACTGCATGTCTTTTGGAAAAATAAATTGGCTGATGGGTCTGATTCTGTCTCGTTAAACCTTAGGCTTTTGTCACAATTAGGCAGTCAGATTGTTTCCATCACTTATATTTTAATCCATTACGGTAATGAAAAAATTAAATTGCCTCTTTCTATTTAAATAATAACTTGGGTACATACCATCAATATTTTGTCTTTTCCAAAACAAAGATTGCCAGGTGAATTTACTGCACAAATTAGATTGTTGCTTTCTAGACTGTACTGATTAAGTAATGCATGGATTTGGATGAAAGTGAAATCCCAAATGTATATATACTTTCACACATTATTTTTGAATATTGTGTTTTTTATTTGTGCATATGGCTAATCCTATTAACATATAGAGCAGACCATAGTCTGCAGCTCTGTACGGGAGGAGGGGGATGTTATACAGTGTACAGAAGGCACTATATAAGAGGATGAATCTTGCGGCCATCTAATGGAGGAGTTGTGCTGACTCCATAGATTGGGTACAGGGTGTGTAAAACCTTGAATGCAGGATAGGGGAGAGCTAATGAGAATATGGGAGAGGTGGAATGTGGAGAGACATATGGGCTATGGGCATGTTGTCCACACTGAGCTCAAGTTCACCAGAAACACATGGTTCAATCGAGCTGTGAGTCATGTCTTATTCCTCTTAAATGTAAATTTATGTGGGTATATATATATATATATATATATATATATATTGCAACCAACATTAACTATTTGTGTTGCATTATTCTACAGCTCATAGAAGGTAACAGAAACTTGTATTAAGCTGGTCAGTAAGAGAAAAATTTAAAGAAACCACTGTGGTACTCCACAGGAGTGGCCAGAATAGTAATACTTTTAGTTAATACAAAAAACCCAAAGTAAAAAAGACTGATTTATAATATTAGGCAGAAAGAGGCAAGAAGAAAGTTACAAGAGCTGCCAAAGAGTACGCAGAAGAGAGAATTGTCCTGTCAGTAAAAAAAGATAAAAGCGTTTAGATATATAAACGAAAAATTAAAGTAAAACAAGGAGTGGTATGTAGAAGAGGATAAAGGTCTAGCTGACTGCCTCAACGAGTAATTTTTGCTCAGTTTTTACAGATGAAAGGATGAAGAAAAGGGACCTCAGTTTGGAAAAAAGTAACTTGATACATGAGAGTTAATCGAGGTCGGAGGTTCTACTTCAGTTGTCTAAGGTAAAGTCAAATAAGTCAATGGGGCCTGATGGGATACACCACAAGTTATTAAAAGAGCGGGGTGGTGTACTAGCAAAACCGTTAACGGGAGATTAGAAATTAGCGAATGTTGTGCCCATTCACAAAAAAGGCAGTAGGGAGGAGTTGGGCAACTACAGGCCAGTAAGTACGTCTGTAGTGTGGAAATTAGCGGAAACTAAGTTAAAGAATATTTGATACTGTCCTTACCTCAATGTGTAAGGGATTTATTATAATAGGGATTATTTAAAGGTATGTAGACAATGCAGTAGAGCAGCAGAATGCTTGGTTGTATAGGGAGAGGTATTAGCACTAGAAAGAGGGAAGAGCTCATGCCGTTGTACAGATCACTGGTGAGACCTCACTTGGAGTATTGTGTACAGTACTGGAGACCGGATCTCCAGAAGGATATAGAAATGTTGGAGAAAGTTCAGAGAAGGGCTACTAAAATGGTTTATGGATTACAGGATAAACCTTACCAGGACAGGTTAAAGGATCTTAACCTATATAGCCTGGAATAAAGACGTGAAAGGAGGGATATGATAGAAATACTTAAAGGGAATCAACATGATAAAGGAAGAGAGTTTTTAAAGGAGAAATACCACTATAACAAGAAATAAGATAAGACCAGGGACTAAGGAAAGTATACAGAGGTTGGGCAGACTAGATGGGCCGAAGGGGTCTTATCTGCCGTCACTTTCTACGTTTTCATGTGCCCACACACATGCACTTTGATATACTTCTTATATTTGGGAACATTACTTTAATCCCTCGAAACATGTGAAATATGTAGTTTAAATATGTAGTTAATAATAGCAGATTCAAAACATTTCCAAAATAGTTAACATTTTTAATACCATGATGTAAAGTTTAACTATGGAACAAACATTTCTTCACACTTACCAGACCTAAGACAGAAAACGATTACTTACTATTAGTGTGTTTCATTCTACACTTAGAATACCAAAAAAAAAAGCAAATCTGATTAAACGTTCAGCATATATGTGTCATAATGGTCTCCTGTATAGTTTCACTTATTATAAGTTAAACTGTAATGATTTACAATTTATTTTAAAAAAAATGTTACATTGCAATGTATTGGGCTAATTTGTATAATTAACAAAGTAGTAATACATGTTAACAAAACCGTGACACACAATTGGGGCACATCCCTAGTTAATTTTTGATTAGAGGGTTTACATGTATAAATATTAGCAATGAGGTGAATTTCGTTTAGGTCCCCTATTTACTAATAAAACAGGTTGATCGAGCCTGTGATGTACCTAGCAGATTTGGCACTTGGGGCGGATCCTGTACTATTATTGCATGCAAATGTTTGTATAACTACTTTAAATATATTTCAGTATCATTCATCAAAATAGAATCCAGTGAATACATGTCCTTATATTCAGGATTCACTTAGTCCATGCGGTATAAACTTAAAGTACCGGTAATATATAATATATTTTTATTTGTTTTAGTGAAGTATGACCAGTTTTCATGACAGACATTGTAGAACAAGTCATAAGCTCTATTATAATGCATGAGGGAATCCTGCAAGTCTGAAATCTTTGAAGTACACAATGTTTTACAGTCACTCAAATCACTTGACACAGAAAAAAGCATGAAATAAGGAGCTTTTTACAAGACCTGAAGTCAACTGTGCAGTAAACATCAGACGATACATCACGTATGATTCCTCGATCGTGAAAAGCTCTGCAGACACAACGCTCAATATCAATATTCAGTTAAAAAAGATCAGCCCCTCACACATTTCTAGTTTATCTGAATGCCTTGCACATTGTTATCCTTTATTATTTTAAAATATTCTTTGTACATTGTTTAGAAACAGCACTTTACTCTGTATTAGACTGCAGAAAAATGTCTTTGTAAATGTTAATGCTCCCGGCATGATGATAGATATATTTATCTGTTAGTCTTGCTTTCAAGTTTGGATAATATTGTCAAAGGACTTTTTATTGCACTTCATTTCTAAGAAAAAACATGTAAACATTTTTCCCTTATACAACTTGACATTCAGTACCCCTTTTTTGGATTTGCAGAGAAAACAGATGTATTGAGAATAATATATCACTACCAGTCCACAAATTCTTGAATCTCAAAGGTACAAAGTAAAGAATTTAAGGAATTTGTATCTAAAAATCCTTACTTCTTTTGGTAGGCCATTTGGAGAGGAAAGGGAGTGAAGGGTGTGCTTAATCAACCGAGCTATAATCAAAAAGCCCCGCATGAGAGAGCACTGATTTTTATTGCCCAGTGGGCAGACAACATTGTGCCATCTCATGACTCATGGTGCTGTTCTTAGATATGCTAATACCTTGTGAAGTTAAAGCAAAGAACACAATTCATTTGGCAAATGCAGTCTGGAGAAAATAGGGCTGACCCTACCATCCCAATTGCCCTTGGATTAAAAGATTGGTATTGGCTCGTCTTTGTTTATTGGGACATTAAAAAGTATTTTGTGTGCCTGTTGTACACATTTCATGAATCACTTTAGGTGTTTTGAACAAGACAAGTAAGATAATTGAAAATGCCAGGGATCAAGCAAAGAGGCTATAAGAAACCTAGTTTTTAGGTAAAAAAAATTAAATCGATCCTTTGCTATGTTAGACTTTCAGATCTGTAAGGAATCATTAGTGACAAGGACACCTTTTTTGTTAGTGGGGGTGGTAAGCTTATGTACTCATAAAAGTGAAAAAATAATACAGTATCTCACAAAAGTGAGTACACCTCTCACATTTTTGTAAATATTTGATTATTTGATCTTTTCATGTGACAACACTGAAGAAATGACACTCAGCTACAATGTAAAGTAGTGAGTGTACAGTCTGTATAACAGTGTAAATTTGCTGTTCCCTTAAAAATAACTCAACACACAGCCATTAATGTCTAAACCTTGGCAACAAAAGTGGGTACATCCCCTAAGTGGAAATGTCCAAATTGGGCCCAAAGTGTCAATATTTTGTGTGGCCACCATTATTTTCCAGCACCCTCTTGTGCATGGAGTTCACCAGAGCGTCACAGGTTGCCACTGGAGTCCTCTTCCACTCCTCCATGACCACATCACGGAGCTGGTGGATGTTAGAAACCTTGCGCTTCTCCACCCTTCCATTTGAGGATGCCCCACAGATGCTCAATAGGGTTTAGGTAGAGAGACCTTTACCCTCAGCTTCTTTAGCAAGGCAGTGGTCGTCTTGTAGGGGTCGTTATCATGTTGAATACTGCTCTGCGTCCCAGTCTCTGAAGGGAGGGGATCATGCTCTGTTTCAGTATGTCACAGTACACGTTGGCATTCATGGTTCCCAGTGCCGTCAGCACTCATGCGGGCCCAGACCATGACACTCCCACCACCATCCTTGACTGTAGGCAAGACACACTTGTCTTTGTACTCCTCACCTGGTTGCCGCCACACATGTTTGACACCATCTGAACCAAATAAGGTGATCTTGGACTCATCGGACCACAGGACATGGTTCCAGTAATCAATGTCCTTAGTCTGCTTGTCTTCAGCAAACTGCTTGCAGGCTTTCTTGAGCATCATAATATTTAGAAGAGGCTTCCTTCTTGCAGACCAATTTGATGCAGTGTGCAGCGTATGGTCTGAGCACTGACAGGCTGGTCCCCCACCCCTTCAACCTCTGCAGCAATGCTGGCAGCACTCATATGTCTATTTCCCAAAGACAACGCTGAGCATGTGCACTCAACTTCTTTGGTTGACCATGGAGAGGCCTCTTCTGAGTGGAACCTGTCCTGTGAAACCGCTGTATGGTCTTGTCCATCGTGCTACAGCTCAGTTTTAGGGTCTTGGCAATCTTCTTATAGCCTAGGCCATCTTTATGTAGAGCAACCTGAGACCTTGTAACACTAATGAGTCACATGACACAGGGGAGGGGAAATGGCTAATTGGGGGCCAATTTAGACATTTCCACTTAGAGGTGTACTCACTTTTGTTGCCAAGGTTTAGACATTAATGGCTTTTTTGAGTTATTTTTAAGGGAACAGCAAATGTACCCTGTTATACAGGCTGTACACTTTACGTTGTAGCAGAGTGTCATTTATTCAGTGTTGTCACATGAAAAGATATAATAACATATTTACAAAAATGTGAGGGGTGTACTCACCTTTGTGAGTTACTGTATATGTTTGTTTGGTTAATATATTAAACTACAGAAAGCAGTCATGAATCTTTCCCAGCAAACCAGTTCTGATACGGCATTTGTTACACATTTACGTTTTTCGGTGATAATTTGTCATGGGCACTTTCAGGATTAACAAAATACTGCTTATGTTTATGTTATTTCTAGTGATACCAACACTCCTGCTACCGCAGATAAAGTCCTTAATATGCTGACTGTACCTTTATTTCCTAATATTAGAGCTGAATGCTCAAATAAAACATTATATGTTATAACTAATTCTGAATGTTAACAAATCTGTTTTAAAATGCCGTTTTCCTAAGTATATTTTTTTAACATTTTTGCACAGTTGTAAAGGCGCTGACAGAAAACCAACATATGAAGTAGACATGTGCAAATGGACCAAAAACGATTCGGAAACATGTTCGGTTTGTGTTTGGCCCATTTGTTTTCGTTCCCTGCCCATTCGTTTCAGCTGAAAATTGGGGGGGGGGGGCATTTTTAATGTGGGAACAAAATTAGTTGCCCAGTGCCCACATTCACTCTCTTACATTCATTCTTTTTCACTCTCTCACACACTCTCTAAATGTTTCCCTATATTCTCTGCCAACCACTTCTGCTGACCACTTCTTAGATAGAAGATCTTGTATCCTTTCTATTCTCTCTCTGGTCCTTGTGGTCAAAATTCTGTATAGTTGCAATTCATATGGATTTGAATGCACAAGTCTAATGTATAATATTAAAGGATTAAAAATATTTAAAAATACAGACCTTAATGTCAAAAGACAGAGATGCGAACACAGATTAACTGATGTCTAATTAATGCAATTTCATGTCAAGTGATTCTGCTAAAACGTTCCTAAGTTTGTAAATGAAAGTGTTTCTTATAAGGCAAGTTGAAGTCTAGGGCTGGCCTTAACAAGTCACTGTCAGCAGTAATTATTATTATTAGCACTTTATCCCACTGAGAAGTAGTACATGAACATGCAGTAGGTGTATATTAAGGAAAATTTTTAGCTTACGTGTTTGAAAAATTAAAAAAAAAACAGAGAAGAATATATATAGACTTCTTGAGAATTTACAGTAAAATATAACAAATATGTTTAGAAATCAGTTAATAATATTTAAATAATGCTCATGTCCCCCAGCAATAAAAGTATAGGTAATGTATGCAAACACCAGACCCCTTTGAATGTTAATAATAAAATCTTGGAAAAGAGTGGCACCTGTTTAAATAATGATTGTACAATGAATATATTCAATATATGGAATCAACTATACTATATAACTTTACTATATAATTTTGTGTCTGTGTACCATACAAAACAAGTTTGAGACATTCACAAAAACAGACAGCTGCTTCACAGTCCGTCCCCACTTCGGTTGGGTTTAGCTCTCTTGGGCCATTACAGGGGACAAATGTGCATCAACAGATATATCAGTCTGACCAGTCTGATCATGCCCCGAGCACAGTCCAGAACTGAAATATGAGGCCATTTTCCCCTGCACAAGAGGACCAACAACCCGTTTCTGCCTTCATGGTCCTTGTCAGTGTATCTTTCTAGGCACAACACAGCAAGAAGGTTCAAATCTAGACTTGAGATGTTCCTAAGCAGACTTGAAGAGGCTCACCATTCTTGGTGAGCATCTCAAAATTGCTTTGTATGAAACAAATGGACATCATATTCTACAGTTCTGTAAAATGGGAACACAGGACATAACAAGCAGTGCATCATATAACAGATTGGACTTCCAGAAGCAAAAGAAGCAAATAAGCATACAATCTAGAAGATAAATTAATATTCTAGGGTTTATTCAATAAGAGCAATAAAATGTTTAATCTAGCATATTGACCATAAATTATGGAGGACCAACCTGAAACATTGCCTGTAATAAGCGCTGAATTAGCCCTTCATAATACATAGTTTATTTATTTCTAAGGTCTTTTACCAAGAAGAATATATTGAGATTTCTCTCGTGTTCAAGGATGTCCTGGGAACCAAGTGTAGAAAGGATTTTTACATACAGGGTATACCATTATTGTTATAGAAAAGTAGAGAAAAAACTACAATAGGAATGTACAGTGTAAATAGGAGTTTGCAATCTAATAACAGGTTCATTCTCTGTTTAGAAGTTGGGAGACCCTCATTTTCAGGTATTTTAGGCTATTGGATGATTTAGCAAAGTCTGGGTGGCTACATGTGAGGAGCTCTGAAAGTGAATGTACCTCAACCTGCTTCCTTTTTGGGGAAGGGGCCAAGGGACAGCTAGAAAGGGGCTGGTGCTGGATCTGTGATTGTAGGATGTGCAGGGAGAAAATGTGAGCGTGTTGCTCAGGTTAGTGGATATGCACTAAGCAAGCTAGAGTCAAAGGCGGAACTAGAAACCACAGGGCCCTAGTGTGAAAATTGCCCCGCCTCCCACCAACTTCGCCAAGCAACACAGTGCCACCTTTGTCCCAAACAGCTGCCACAGAGTGCATTTGCCACCAAGCAGTTTATCAGTACCATCCTGACCCCCAAACAGCCTGCATGTGCCATCTTTGACCCCAGCAGTTCTCTCCCCCCAACAGCTGATCTGTGCCATCATTTCCCTCAAACAGCTTTTTTTGTGCCATCATTGACTCCAAACAACACACACATACATACACATTGATTCTAACACACATTCCCTCTCATACCACTCATGCTAACACAGACACTCCACCTCGCAGCACTTACACATCCATGCTCACACACTTACATAACCAAACTGACATACATTTATACATACAGTATACATTCATGCTCACACACACTTATGCATGCACATCCATACGTACAAACACACATACATACATACATCGGCCCGCCCCCACTTACCTCTCTCCTCGCTCTTGCAGCTTTCTCTCCGTCTGCTCACACACCGTGCGGGCAGGCTCAGTGTCACAGTGGGGCCCTTTGGGAACAATTTCAAACTGGTAAAAGGAGACAGGAACAAGTGGTCGCAGAGGTCGCTTAGGCCCCCTAGAGGCACCAGCCCCGTCGCACTTGTGATCCATGTAGTTACCTCACTGTGGAGTCTGAACCTGGAGGCAAGTATCAGTCTCCTGTTTTGTTTTGCTGTATCTATAACTTATAGCCAGTGGCGTCTCCAGCTTTATTTAGGGGGGGCACATGGGGGGTCAGGGACCAAAGTGGGGGGGCCGATTTTAAAACGGTACATATACACTATATATATATATATATATACCGTACTTGCCGGCGTATAGCACGCACCCTCGCCAGGACCGGAAGTGAGGGAGATGTCGCTGCAAATCGTGCAGCTCTAGGATTTATCGGCGTATAACACGCAGGTAGGATTTCAGCTTTGTTTTTTAGTTATAAAAGTGCGTGTTATACGCCGATAAATACGGTATATATATATATCTATATATATATATATATATATACATATACAAATTATGCAATTGCACACCAGCCTTAATTGCTCTGCCCGGTGCCTGGTAACTGTAGCAATGATGTTTATAAATTCCAACGGTAGTTGCCGGCACTCATGGGACTTGTTTTCAAATAAATTCGTAAAACTCTTTGTTGTAAGTCAACGTTTCAGTCTTTTATTTTCAGACTTTCATCAGGACATAACAGACATAACATGTATAGCATTTATACCGTGTATAATTAAGAAAAAGAACTTACCGCACCTGTTGTGCTCTAGATCACCGGACTCGGCGTGTGCCGCGCCAATGTGCGCATGCGCGTGACATCACCAATGCGACCGGTACTCGGACGTATATATATATAACTACATAATATGTACTTTGTTATTTTTCATTCTTTAATATTAGCCCGTGCTGACAATATATATATAATATATATAGATATATAATAATATAAATATTAGACCTGCTGCCCGATATATAGAAAATAATTACACCCTGCTTCCGATATATATTAATATTAACCCCTGCTGCGGATATATATTGATATTAGCCCCTGCTGCGGTATAGATCAAATAAGCAACACATGGAAACAGCACTCCAAGTATTGATCAACTGAATAAGACATACAAATCCTATATTTGCAGGCAAACATAAATAACGTATGGAAACATAACCGATACAGATCAACAGAATAACACAAAACCCAGCTTTGCAGGTATATATCAATTGGAAATTACATATAAACTCTGCATTAAAAGGTATAACCCCCCTAAATTACAGGCATAGATCACTGGTCGCACACCCCAAAGCCAACCCTGGCATCCACATTGCCCACATAGAACCTGACCAGCACCTAAATTACACATACATAGGACATGCCATCTTTGTCGCCAAACAGCCCAGCATGAGTCAACATTGTCCCCAAACAGCTGAACGTACGCCATGTTTGTCCCATAAACATACTACTTGTGCCATCTTCGTCCCCAGTGCTTAAACACTGCTTATACCATCTTTGCTTTTTTGACAAATCAATAATACACCTATGATTCACACAAACACTTTTACAGTCACTCACTAATTCACTTTCATTCAATCATTTATTCTTTCACAAAAATTATTTACACATATTCATTAATGCATCCACACATTAATCCGTTCATTCTCTCTCTCATTCCGATTCTTTATTTCAATATTCTTGCCACCCTCCCTTCTCCATATCTACCCCCTCTCCTCCCTCCCTCACCCTCCTCCCTACCCCCTCACCCTCCCTACCCCCTCTCCCCCTACCACCCCCTCTCCCTCCCTATCTAGGAAATTTAGAGTTTACTTCTTAGAATTTAGAGTTTGTATGACCTGCACTAAGGGGCACTAATATCAGCTTCTGCTCTAGTGATACATATATTGTACTTGCTTCAACAAAAATGGAGTGGAGTAAACCAATATTTAAATGCCGTTGTTGTAATCCAAGAAAGCAACTACACAAACACTAGATAAAGAAGGTCAATGACTAGCACTGGAGGGTCATTACAGCACAGAGGACAAGTATGACCGACAGAAAATGAATACCGGTACATAGAATGTCCCCCACAATGGGGCACAGAAAGGATCCAGTCGTGCATGCCTGTCTGGAAGCGTCGCAAATGGAAAATGGGTTAGCAACAACCTATCTACCTCTTCTCACTCCCTATCTACCTCTTCTCATTCCCTATCTACTGCCTCCTAACTTTCTACCCTCTCCTCCCTTTGAAGTTCACTTACCTTGTAGAAGTCCAGAGGTGGTCTCTCTGTGCTGAGCGCCGGATATGACATCATATTCTGGTGCTCAGCTTGAAATGCCAGCACCGCGACCAAGGCAGAGGCCTCGCGAGGAACAGTGAGAGGCACCGAACAGTTGCTGAAAACGTATTCCTCAGCGACCACTCGGCGCCTCTCTCTCTCCTCCACGCCTATTACAAAAAAAAAAAAGACGGCATTTCAACTGGGGGGCACATGGGGGTGGGGGGCACAGCATGATGTAGGGGGGCCATGGCCCCCTCTGCCCCCCCCCCCGCCGCCGCAACTGCTTATAGCTTCGTAAATATATGCCACTTACTTATTCTGAAATAAAAACTTTAAATGTAGAACTTTCATATTCATTACTTAAAAGTTTCTGCAATCACAAGATTGAATTATAACTTCAGACACATAAAAATAATTTAACAAACTAAAATTGTAATTTAATTGAACAGGATTGATATTTTTATAACTAAAATATAAAATGCATGAAGAATTCGACTGTCCTATTTAATGAACAGCAAAATAAATATATTACATCAAGAATGTTATTAATTTTAATAACCAAAGAAGTTGCATATGCTTTGATCTGTCCATGCAATTAACTGCATTACAACGAATATGACTTTGGAATTGCTGAACATTAAAGAGCTGCTAAAAAAGTTAAATATTCAATGGACAAACATTTCTATGAAAGTCATGGCAAGAACTATTACTGGAATTAGATGGAATGTTGGAGTTTCCTATTTAAAGTGGGATAATAAATAATGGAGCGCGTCCCATCCTATTTCAAGAATAACTACAAATAAGAATGTTAAATACTATTTACTGAGAAAATAAAACATAGATATATGTTTATTATTATGGTGTGGAACTAATTTGGCTGGTTAATTAGTCCATTTTGATACATAATACTCATAATGATTGCTATTCGAATTACTCGTAATACCTATATCATATGCATTGAATCAGACTCTCTTTTATACCTCCTGTATAGGAGCACTACACATGAAGAAACGATCACCAGTAACAGAAGCAGCAGAAAGGTCACAGATGATTATACCTTGGTCACCTACATATGAACATAGCAGGGTCCTAGATTGCTCTTAGGGAGCCTTTGCTTTGTCTCTATATATATTATGGCTTCAGAACAGCTGGGAACGTGAACATATCCCCATCCATGGAGAATTCATTTCTTTTACAGTTCTTATCTTCTGTGCTGAATAAATATGCTACAGTCTGATTGCTTGCCCCATCTGCAATCTTTTCATTTATTCACTGCTGTTTCTATATATGGAAAACATATGTAGTTTTGGTTTGCCTCAGCGGGTATAAATACTGTGAATAATTGTCAGGTGTTATTGATGAAGTTGAACAGTTTCTCCAAATTAAAATGACTTTTTCCTTTTTAACCATCAGTATTAAACTCTTTATTTTATAGACATTTACCCATGATAAAGCATTTCCCTATGCACAATCACATTAATGAAGAATGATATATCATATGATAGAAAGATAAAAAAAAAAACTTGTCCACAAATTTGAGGTTCGGCCAGTAGCTTAAATGATCACCTGCCTTAAACTAAACAGCAATTGTTTTTAAATTTTACACATGTCAACAAAATTTCTGCACTTTTGCAATTCATTTTAGGCAGTTTTAATGGGGATCGCCTTCGATTTCAGAGATTCGTATGAACCCATGAAACAGGCAATTGTTTAAAAAAAAAAGCATTTTTTCCTGCTACACTATTATTAGACTTGTGTCATAAGTATGGAGTTTGTTGATGTTGATAAACCACTTCCCTTCTGTTTTCCTTCTTTCTGGTTCTAAGACCTTTGGTGGACACAATCTATATAATATTTTATGTACGAAGCAAAGCATGTGCATTTGATTGTTATGTTTTGTTGCAAGTGTCGTTGAGTAAGCTATTAGGAACATCATTTATTTTGATGGGGCACTGGTTGTAAGAATATGTGGCTTGAGGAACTTGGTTGCAGGTTTCTATGATACTATAAACAAAGTTAATCATATGTGTATGAGATCTTTATACCCTCTTTCTTCTTATATGTTGTTCGTTCAGCCAATAAACATAATC
>VKOC01035164.1:0-14073 GCA_009364415.1 Spea multiplicata | reverse complement strand
TATATTGTTTTTTTCAAGGAGAAGAAGGGCATTCTTTAGATACTATTTTTTTTATCATATCACCTAATGTCCATTTTGTCACGTTTATTTGAAAAATATTTTAATCATCTAAAAAATCTAATAAAAAATAAGAAATATAGTCTACTGTTTGTCCTGAGTTTAGAAATAAACTTTTTTTCTGCAAGTTATTGGGCAATAAGTACATGTAGTGTTTTGCTCTTTCATTTTTTTTCAAATCTGTCTGCCCCAAGTGCTATGTAGGGTATCTTTGAAGCCGGCCAATGCAATTTCCCTACATCTAATCATATTTTTGAAAACTAGATACCCCAAGGTATTTAAAATGCTGGTATTTTAAGCATTTACAGTGGGGCAAAAAAGTATTTAGTCAGCCACCAATTGTGCAAGTTCTCCCACTTACAAAGATGAGAGAGGCCTGTCATTTTCACCATAGGTACACTTAAACTATGAGAGACAGAATGGGGGGAAATAATACAGGAAATCACATTGTAGGATTTCTAATGAATTCATTGGTAAATAAATTGGTAAATCACCTACAAACAAGCAAGATATCTGGCTCTCACATACCTGTAACATCTTCTTTAAGAGTCTCCTCTGTCCTCCACTCGTTACATGTATTAATGGCACCTGTTTATGTTATCAGTATACAAGACACCTGTCCACAACCTCAAACAGTCACACTCCAAACCCCACTATGGCCAAGACCAAAGAGCTGTTGAAGAACACCAGAAACAAAATTGTAGACCTGCACCAGGCTGGGAAGACTGAATCTGCAATTGGCAAGCAGCTTGGTGTGAAGAAATCAACTGTGGGAGCAATTATTCGAAAATGGAAGACATACAGGACCACTGAT
This sequence comes from Spea multiplicata, assembly GCA_009364415.1. Taxonomy (NCBI): domain Eukaryota; kingdom Metazoa; phylum Chordata; class Amphibia; order Anura; family Pelobatidae; genus Spea; species Spea multiplicata. Next base: position 13,202 of record VKOC01035164.1, on the reverse strand, counting down.
AATCTCCCTCGATTTGGGGCTCCATGCAAGATCTCACCCGTGGTGTCAAAATCACAAGAACGGTGAGCAAAAATCCCAGAACCACACGGGGGGACCTAGTGAATGACCTGCAGAGAGCCCGGACCAAAGTAACAAAGGCTACCATCACTAACACACTATGCCGCCAGGGACTCAAGTCATGCAGTGTCAGACATGTCCCCCTGCTTAAGCCAGTACATGTCCGGGCCCGTCTGAAGTTTGCTAGAGAGCATTTGGATGATGCAGAAGAGGATTGGGCGAATGTCATATGGTCAGATGAAACCAAGATAGAACTTTTTGGTAGAAACTCAACTCGTTGTGTTTGTTGGCGGAAGAATGCTGAGTTGCATCTAAAGAACACCATACCTACAGTGAAGCATGGGGGTGGAAACATCATGCTTTGGGGCTGTTTTTCTGCAAAGGGACCAGGACGACTGATCTGTGTAAAGGAAAGAATGAATGGGGCCATGTATCGTGATTTTGAGTGAAAACCTCCTTCCATCAGCAAGGGCATTGAAGATGAAACGTGGCTTGGTCTTTCAGCATGACAATGATCCCAAACACAACAAAAATGATCCCGGGCAACCAAGTGGCTTCGTAAGAAGCATTTCAAGGTCCTGGAGTGGCCTACCCAGTCTCCAGATCTCAACCCCATAGAAAACCATTGGAGGGAGTTGAAAGTCCGTGTTGCCCAGCGACAGCCCCAAAACATCACTGCTCTAGAGGAGATTGCATGGAGGAATGGTCCAAAATACCAGCAACAGTGTGTGAAAACCTTGTGAAGACTTACAGAAAACGTTTGACCTCTGTCATTGCCAGCAAAGGGTATATAACAAAGTATTGATATGAACTTTTGTTATTGACCAAATACTTATTTTTCACTATAATTTGCAAATAAATTCTTTGAAAATCAGACAATGTGATTTATGGACTTTGTTGTCTCATTCTGTCTCTCATAGTTGAAGTGTACCTATCTTGAAAATTACAGGCCTCTCTCATCTTTGTAAGTGGGAGAACTTGCACAATTGGTGGCTGACTAAATATTTTTTTGCCCCACTGTACCTGCACTAATTCCACTACCACCCTTTGTCAAACTTTGTGGTAGTATCTATTTTGGGGGGTGGTTCAACAAATTGTACTTCAGGTATAGATGTACAGCTTCTGGTATATGTCACTGTCACAAAACACCACAATATGTGTTCAGCAACATCTCCCGAATACAGTGATACCCCCCATGCATTGCTTTGTTCTGTTGTTTGGGAGGTAAAATTGCACAAGTGGTCCATTTTTTTAAGCCAGCTAATTCAAAGTGTCCCAACAAACCATACATTTTCGAAAACTAGACACCCCAAGTTATTTCAAATGCTGGTATTTCAACCCTTTCCATGCACTAGATTCTACCACCAGCCTACTTTTTTCACACAAATTGTACTTCAGGTATGAATTTATAGCTCCTGGTATTGTAGTTTAGGGTAGCCGTATTAGTCCAGTGTATACGAATGCAAAAAACAGAATGTTGCAGAATCTTGTAATACCTTTTTTATTGGACTAACAGTATTTAAAATAATAGACAAGCTTTTGGGAGTCCTCCCTTTATCAAATCAAAAGCTTTTCTGACCAAGCAAGTGAAAACACAGTTTAAAACTGACCAGTACATGTTCTGATACAGGGTTAAAACAGGGGTTAAAACACAAGGTAGGAGAATATGCCACTATTTACTATTTACGGCCCTCTTAGTTTTTTGTCTGCAAATTCTCTACCTTGTTCACAAGGCTTTTGTGTTGTAAAAAGTTTGAGGGCACTCCATAGTAGACAATCGTTCTGAATTTATTTCCATTCTTGCCTTTGTACAGATATATGCTTTATTCATAATATGTATTTTAGTTTTCTTCCCATTCATACTTGGAGATGTTACATCTACTTTATAAGGACTGATTTAAAATTAACCAGACAAAATAAATTTCTATTAAAAAAGGAATTACAAAAAAACTACTTCACCTACACAATTAAGTTTGTTTTTGTCAGTTTACGCTATTGTCGTATCCTGTATTTCACAATGCTGGGGATGTTGTGTAAGTGGGGAAAAAAAGGAACTTGTAGCGTCTTCTGGGTGTCTAATAAACGAACCAGACCACAGCAAATACGTTAGCACTGAGCCGGTGGAGCACTGGATTTAAAAGAACTAAAATTTGCAGGTATGTGGTCTGTATCTGTACGATAAAAGTAACAAAATATTTATCCAGCTTTTACATAGACACTGTTTGTAACGGCAGTCACATTCAACTTATATTCACTGCGTAATGACTTTCATTTAAAGTTAAAGTTTGTAACCCTGGGACAGAAACACATGCTCTACATCTTATTTATTTCATTTTGAGATTTTGTCACTTAACAGTATTGAGCTGGAGTAACTTTGTTACTAGGGAAAAAAATAATTTGCTTAAGGCTGAAAACTCACCTTTTATGGAATGAACCGTGTAGTTTAGCATGTCACGGTATTCCAGTCATATGTTTATTGGATACAATGGTCATCGATGGTTTTCTTGGGAGAGAAAGTTCTCATATTGTATTAAGGTGTTGTTCTCTATAACAGGATAAACCTCACTATCTTCCTGGTGATGATGTCTGCAATCACCAGTCATCTGATGGGTAAGTCATTCTACAATGATTTCATGTCTTCTACAGTGAAGGGGAAATGTATTAACGTTGTGTGCAATGAGGGAGTTACCTAAGCTGAGTTAAAACTTTAACATACCATATAAACTAAGAATCTGATGGCAGATAAGAAACATTCAACCATCTAGTCTCCCCATTGTTATTGCTGGGAAAACCTGAAACTTTATTTGGTCCTTGGTCTTTTTTTATATTTAGGTTGTGCCATACATGTTTAAATTAATTCACTGTATTAACCTCTATCAGATCTGCTAGAAAGCCTGTTTGTTACAGAATAAGGTATCTGGTTGAATGTCAGACACATCCATGAAATGATAACACATCCACACATAAATTAGGTAGTATTGCCTTAAGGAAGTAAAGAAGTCATTTGTAGCAACTGTAAATTAGGTTTTACCACAGGCAAGTAAAGTCCACAATGTTCCCCAGCTTTTTGTATAGCAATGTGACTGGTAAATGTAAGGAGGATAGCTCCTTACCCCCTTCAACAAAGTACAACTCCTTTACATTTTATTTAAACCTCTAATTCTAGATCAATACCACTGGCATGTCTCCTCCTGTTCAAATATACTTCTCTTGTTGGTTAATTATCGGTTAATGTTTTCTGTGTTATTATTTTCTTGTTTCGGTGTCAGAATTGCCTATTACCCCTGTCTGTCTGTGCTTAATAGCACAGGAATGCCCATACTGGGTTATGTGGCATTTTCTCACGGATTGTTTTTATTTGGAAAAATGTATACCATACCTGTGTCTGTTATATTTTACTTAATAGCTTTCTGCTCCACTAAGCCCTTTTTGCTTATATTTGCCCTCTTACAGCCCCTGTCCAGTCAACAACTGAAATAATTGCCCTCGTTCTCTGAACCCCTCCCACCTGCTCCTGTGTTGTCTTAATATATAGACCTATTAATCACCTGACCTAAGTCTGTTAGCTCCAAACTCCTCTCCTTGACATCCTCTTCTGGTCTTTCTTAGTGGACTAATTCCCCTACACACACTGAGGGACACTTGATCTGGTTTTCTCCAGGGCATGCTCCCTTTCAGATTTGTCCATCTCTCCTCTCCTCTGTCTGACCACCACCTTCTAACCTTTTCTCCAGTGCTAACCCCTAACAAAACATTGCAGCACTTACTTTATATTTGTAGGCTACTACCAGATAATACCCCTACCCAACTGTCAGCCTCACTGGAACCTCTTACCTTCCACATTAACCATTTCCTGTCCAGACACAGCAGCCTCTTTTTATAACAATACACTTGCCTCAGCTCTTGACAGCATAGTCCCTGTTACTGTATGCTACCCCCGACATCGGAACCGCCAACCACGGCATGCCAAAATCACATGCTTTCTTCAGAAATGCTGCCACACTGCTGAATGCTACTTCAGAAAATCCAAATCCAGTGAAGACTTTAAGCACTATTGATTCATGCTTCGACATACAAATCTGCTCCCTCTCTTGCTAAACAATTCTACATCTCTACTATTATATCCTCCCTTTCTTCCAACAACCTGCACCTGCCACCATCACTCCCCCTGCTCATCCCATGCTAACTGCCATTTCCTCTACAACTGAAGAAGAGCTCACCACTCTTCCCCACCAATCTAGCCCCTTGGCCCCATCACATCTCACAAAGTCTCTATCCACATCCCTTGGTCCATCACTTATCCACATATATAATCTGTCTCTATCATCTGAAATTGTACCAACAACCTTCAAGCATGCACTCATCCTAAAAAAATCCTTCCTTAGATCCCATTTGTTTGACTAACTACCGCCCTATCTCTCTGCTTCATTTTACCTCAAGTTGTGTACAATCCCTTTACTAACATCATCTCATCTAATTCCCTCCTCGACCCTCTACAGTCTGGTTTCAAATCCCTTCACTCTACTGAAACTATAGACTTCAGATGTCTGAGAGCTGCAAAACATCCTCATTTTGTTACAAAAATGATATATAAATATTAAGAAATACATGTATGTAATATTATTTATTCAAGTGTAGTTTATAAAATTAATAAACTACATTTTTGAATAAATATTATAAACTGCTAATATTGAATAGTTTCAATAATCACAAGTACACATATATACATCAAATATTTTCAAAGGCTATATACTGATAGTAGAGGCCTTATGAGTAACCAACACTTGTTGTTTAATTCATAGAAGAAAATTCCCTTTGTTTAATTTTTAAAAAAATTCATGTGACATTTTTAGTTGCTGTTTCACTTATAGTCACTCTTTCTCACACTCTCGGTCATTCTTACTAACTCTTCCACACAATAAATTAAAAAGCTCTACAAAGATCTACAGAATGGAAAACAATTTTCACGAGGGACTTGGCTCACTTCCACTAATTTCAGTGGCTGAACATACATATTTCTTAATCAATTCTGGTACAAAGTGGTGAATGTGGAAGTATCACAAGGAACGTTTATTTGATTCCTGGGTGATTACGCCACATTTACTATATTTCCAAACCCTTACAAATATTGCTCAATGTGAGAAGCTGAGAATCCGTTTTCATGAACATAATTTTAAGCATTTTTAAATGTTGTAATGTTTTTATCTTCTTTTTCAGGGTTTTTCTCTATCATCATGTGTGTGAAATCCCAAGGTAATATATATATATAAGATATACCAGCACTACCTTTGCTTAGCTATATTTCTATTTATACTACAAACATAATGTCAAAGATAAACCAGTTATGTGTTGTAACCAATTGTTGTATTATTGTATTAATTAATTTTATTTATTGCTTGGGTATTCTCTATAAGAGGGACTTTTGCCTTATTGTTGGATTATTTTACTTATATATGTTCTAAAATTAATCTTTGGCTGAGGAAAATTGATTGCCATAGCCAAATCGTACACCCATTGACTAATGTGTTTCTGCATGCATTGCATCCTGTAACCTATCTTCCAAAGAGTGTTATGTTCGGTATCCTCTTGCTCATTGAGCATGAATACAATGCATGTTTAATAGCCACACATGTCAAGTAAAAAGTATGGCTGTAAAGGGTTAAGCAATGGCAATTCTAAGTTGTAGAGGTCGCTATATGTGATTTATTTCATGTGTCCCAGTTATCATCTGTATCCAGGCCACCTCACAGACACCTTACCAAACTGGACAGGGTCCAGAACTGTGCCCCTCAGAACTGAAGCTCTGTTCATCATGACAGATCTCAGTCAACTATAGAAAAGCTAGAGATAAAACAGGACATAAATGCATAATTAAGTTTAAAATACATATTTTTAAAAAAGTAAACTTTATTTCTTTCAGTTTATTGCTTCAAAACCAGAAGCTAGTTTGAATTTGTTTTTAGGACTCATGATTATTTCATATATTTTTCCCCAGAAGCATGTGTTTTTAGGACTCATAATTCAATCGCAAAATTTCTATAAAGCTCCACAAGATATTATTAATTTTACTTTATTTTCCTAACAAATTGGTTAATACATATTTCTCTTATGAAACTCTGTTGGATGATAATTACAGGAACCAGGCCTTAACTCTAAGGACATTTCAAAACCATCACATTGGCCTTATAAAACAAAATTATTCCTTTTTTTTGTAATATTTGTCATCATATTCACATGTTTTTATACATGTGTATTATTTAATTACTTAGAAATTATTAGGTTTAATCAAATTTATTTTTAAAGGGGTATTGTCACATTAATAGTATTGTTCTTTGTGTTGCCTTGGCATTATGTCTCACAATTTAAGTTTATGGTTTATTTTATTTTAATTTTGTTCCTGGAAGTGCTAAAGGACAGTATTATGAAGGAGAAATCAAAGAGGATGGAACAAAAAGGGAAGGCTTATATTTGATAAATGTTCTAATAGTTTAAGTACTTTCCTTTTGTTTTAGCTATCAATGAGAAAAACAGTATGTTTTTAGAGAGAAAGTTAAATAATAGAGAGCATTGTCTGATCCATTTTATTTTGTAAAAATTAATAACACCAGCAAAAGGCTTTCTGAAGGCTTTTTTGGTAAAGTGGAGGGATTTTTCTATAGTAATTTAGATTGCCACTAACAATAACCAAAATATGGAAGCTAAATGTATAAACTGGGGGATGAAAACTGTATCTTTAAATGTCATCAGAAACTGTATCTGGTAATTGTTCTGAGATTCAATATCACTGAAGAAATGGGGGATATCTTGAAATCCAAACAGTTTCCGGTTAATATGAAGAGGACACCAGCAAAATAATGCAATGCATTTATTTTTCATCCTTTCTAAAGGAAGTCAGTGCATACTGTGCAAAAAAAATCAATCGCTTGTGTATATGCTATGATATAGTTACATTTTAATACAAATGCATTATTAAACTTAAACAGAACATTTGTTTTGCGTAACTACAATTAATGTGGTAAAATATAGAATGCACTACTATTAAATAATGTGTTTCATCTTAATTCAGAAAGTTATATTACAGTTTATGGAAAAACTGCAGGTATCATGAAATTATTTGTTTAAAGATTAATATCTGTACATTGTACAAGCTAACCCTCCATCTGATCTTCTTCTTGTAGTGGCCTCTAAGGCACCAGTCCTTCGCATCGAGCCTGAACAGCCAGCATATATTGTGGAAGAATCTGTCCTCTTGAGATGTGTGACTGTTAATCCCTTACAAGTAGAAAGCTATAGTTTTTACAAGGATGGAGAAGAGATTTTGAAGAGCATTCCCTCAAATGTTTTACAGAAATCTTCTCTTACCATGACTGATTCTGGAACATATTTTTGCACTTACATCGACAACCTTAAGATCAAATCTGCTGAGAGTAATACAATACAACTTACTATTGTTGGTGAGCAAAAAACTGCATTACTCATCCGTTAGCTTAACTATAGAAATAAAAAAAACATATTCACATTCTAAGATTAAAGGGTTGGCCAAAGTTTATTAATCCATTTATTTATAAATGTGTTAATGGTTAGTCTTGCCATCTGTGTGCCGTTTTAAAATATTTTAAGAATGACAGGGAATCGACATATGGCAACTGGTATGTACGTGAGTCCCAAAATCCATCTATTTATTAGTTTTGTTACCTACAAGAAACATTCACACTTTGGTGGCATCTGACACCAAGGACCTTTTATGATTATACCTCTGCACATTTCCAATCCCTTAAAATTAACATTTACTACATTATTGTTCATAATTACAGTTTTAGATTGTTCGGTAAATTAAGCAAACTTTCATGATGTATATAAGAAATATGGTTGAAAGTGAAGTAGAGTAATCACTTGAAGACCTGGTAGACCATGAAAATGTTTCCACAAATGTAGATGCCTTCAACAGAGCATTTGATACAGTAAAGGGTAAGAGGAAAGAAAAGTTTAGATGCTCTGAGCAGCACAATGTTGTATAGGTCAGAGAACGTTTGATGAAGAAGTTTTGATTTTTTTGTAATAAAAGCCAGCACAGAGGAACAGCTACGTAGATCTGGTAGATTAGCCAGACAGCAGTGTTAAGAGTTTATTAGAGAAGAGACATGAGGGGGGATGGTAATAGTGTACAGCAGTCAGAATCGTAATAAGAATATGGACAAGAATTTAGCTGTTTCTTAAGTAAGAATGTTTAGAAAATTCTAGAAACAGTGGAATGGTTTAGTTGACCTCTAAAAGTGCAGAATACGTACAATATCAGGAATAAGTCCTAGGCATCTCATTGATTAGGGAAATCAACTAACCAAATACAGTGAAATAGAAGAGCTGGAGGACCCAAGTTAGAACTTTACGATAGCTCTGCAGACAAAGAAAATTCTGTTTGCTCCATAGAATTAGAGAATTTATACAAAAGTAACCATGTGACGTAACAGAGCAGCTCCCTTGCCACAGATCCTGCTTTACTTGCTTTAAGCATAGACAACAATATTTTACGACTCAGAAATCAAATCTTCAGAACAAAATGATATATTTCCAGGAAAGGCTTGGGATGATAATGTATATGACTTTTTACACTGCATAATATTTGCTCCAGTTTAGCCTTGTAAATATGGCTCTTAAACTGTTTGTAACCGTAGTCATTATGGCTGTTTTTATTTACTTGCAGATCGTCCCGCGTCACCCTCAATCTCTGTGGAGCCACAGTCCCCCTTCTTCTTTGTAGGCCAGATGGTAATCCTACGTTGCCGGTTGCAAAGGAGATCAGGGGTTACAGCAATCACACTGTATCATAATGAGAATGAAGTGACCGAATCGGATAATGATGGAGTCCTAACATTTAATGAAGTCCAACAAAGAAATGCGGGAAATTACACCTGTGCCTTCAAAATTACTCTCTCAGGACGTGAGGCTCAATCATATTTCAGCCTTGCACAGCAATTGATAGTAGCAGGTACTTGTTGAATGTCTAGTCCTGAAAAAACATAGTAAGTGTCCAGAAAGCAGAGCTGAAGTGGCATTAAGATTTTATTAACCCCATTCAGTCCCAGGGTTTTTGGTACCTTAAGTCCCGGAGTAATTTTGCCATTTTTCGGTATGTTGGTTCAGTGATTTATCCCTTTCCTGGCAAATAGTGTACCCATGTACACTAGCATGTTTTTTTCAGGAGAGAGCTTTTTTGATACCATTAGTTAGATCAATTAGCTGAAAATGTAGACATGAGAATGTTAGTAAAACTTAGTGAAATTCCCCCCCCCCCCTTGTATCCTCACAAAAATTAGGTAAAGTGACAGAAAACCTACATTATATTAGGAATTTTCCATACTTTCTAGATATGAGGGATGCAAACCTAATTTTTAAACCAATAAACCAAAAATACCCACCAAAAGTAAAGCAGAACACCCAGTACTATTCGTATTAGGGTATATTGAGGCACTCTTCATGAGCTACTTTTGGCCACACAATTACTGTCAAAAGGTGGCCGCAGAATTAATTTCTTGTGCTTTTTTTCTTCCCATAAGCTTCTTCTTGTGTATGCTTAGCTTTTTTTGCCAGGGGTATGTGTTACGGCAGAGAAACCCAGCCAAAATTGTTTAGCTGCATCTCCTGATTACGGAAATACCCCACATCCCTTACATATAGTACCCTATAGGGTAGTATTTTTATACTTATGGCTTAATGGGTTTAGGGGTTGTGAACGGGGGGTTATATTTTTTAGATATTGTGTTAGGGCAATGGGATGTAAGGGTTTTTTCTTTTTTATTATTATCATTATCTTTTTATATATAATTTCTATTATATTATTTAATTTTTTTATTTTTAAAAATACACCGTTATCAGGGCAGTATGGTTAGAGGTCCTCTTAGGGACCTTTTGAACATACTATTAATACCAGTGATGTCACAATGACATCACTAAGCTCACTTGGGTTTTTTTTATTATTCTTTATTGTATTATTTTAGTGATTTTTTTTGTTGTTAAAAAAAATCACTAACACTGTTTTTTTTCTTTTTGCTGATTTGTGTTTCAGCATGTGAGAAGAGTGAGAAACATGGTTTCTCACTCTCCTCCCTGCGACCCCCCTGCACCAATCACACTGTGATCTCTGTGCAAGTCCCCACAGACTTACATAGAGATCACAGTGTCTGTGATCAGTGCCTCATCAGAGTGATCTGATATCCCAGCATGATCTAGACAGACCCTGCAGGGGATATCCTGCCCTACGATGAATTTCTGTGTCACATCAGCATTTAAAACTGTAACAGTTTTCCGGCGTTCACACCGGCAGCTGTTACAGGAGATCTGGCAGCAGAAAGCTAGTGATTCTGGCTTTTGCTGACAGGAGGGAGTCCAGGCTGTCAAATAGCAGCCTGATCTCCCTTGTAGATCCCTGCCGATGCAAAAAGGTCAGGGCATACAGGTATGTCCATAGGGGTTTCTTGAGATGTGTTTTGTGGACATACCGGTACGTCTATAGGGGACTGAAGGGGTTGAATGCCACCAATCTTTTTTTTAATTAAATAAAATGCACTCCTTAGGTCATAGGTATAAGACACTTTGCCCACTTAATTTAGATTTCGCCAACCATGTCTAGATAAAATTAGTCCATCCATTCTTACTTCCAATTGGTTATAGATTCTTGACATACACAACACTGAAGGGCTTCAAAAGATGTCAAGAGGTTTATATGTTTAAATAACTCTAATAGCAATCAATTCTTGAATACATTTTCTTGAATTCATTTTCAAATCATCTTTAGATGCATATACAGTATGGCATTGTTGCAAATCTAGAAGTCCATTTTCTGCTGTTATCCATTTTGTATGATTTAATTATTCAATCCAATGACAACACAGTCTGCATATATATACAATATTTTTGGAATCAAAAGATACTGTAAACATTTTGCAGCCTATTTACAGAAATGGTCAACTATACACCATTCTTTCATCGTTTTTGTGTACCTTAAAACTATGCTACAATGGCCTATGCTACAACATCTGTACTGCTGAAAAAAAATGTATGTAAGTGTTACAATAAGAAAGACAAGTCTCAAATGTGATTTCTGTTTTTAGATTTTTTTTCAAACTCACAGTAATGCCACAGATGCTGTCTCTGTACCACTGATGGTTCGTTCTTAATTTATACTGCCGAAAAAGTATACTGCATCTCTATTGTCTGGAAAGCAGCTCTAAATCTGCTAATGTCTCACTACTAGAACCCACCAATAAAGGACCAAAAAAGTGAAGTGGTGCCCTAACCCACACCCAACACTGTGTGATTGCCTTATTTAATGGGAACAAAGAAAAACAAAAAAACAAACAAACACATAATAGTGTAATATATCCTATAACCAGTTAGATTGATAGCCTAGATAGAAAAATAAAAGCCTCACGTCATATTCCTGAGCAGATCCTGCTCGGTACATTCAGCCCAAAGGGTAACTGTATATTTCAGAGACAATGGCTGGTGAATTTTCTTTTTCTAGTCCGTCAGCCATTTGAAGACTGAAGATATGGTGTTATATACATAAGTCACGGGACCAGCATTGAGATAGCCAGACCCTTCCCAGGTGTTATATACATATATATATGTTTTACAGCTAATACCCTCACCTTTCATCTTTCTGCTGGATGGTGAAGCATAGCCTCTGAAATATACAGTTACTCTTTGGGTCCCCTTTGTGCTGAATCTGCTTAGGAAATTGTAAGCAAGCCTTTCATTTTTCTACCTAGGCTCTCTGGTTATAAAACATATTACACTATTATGTTTTTTTTTCTTGGTTGCCATATGTTATACCTGCTTGATTAATATCACTTTCCCTTTTAATAAGATAATAACGCACCACTTCTTTTTGTTGGTCCTTCATTCTTAATTGAGGCTATTGGGTTATGACACCATATTGCATTTTAACTATTATTTCTACTTTTCAGAACCCCTTCCAACTCCAACTTTATATTTTCATCTAAACAATCCACAGACTGTAGGTAAAGAAGTACAATTGATCTGTCAGACCCCACTTCCTTCTACTGTGAATGGCTACCGGTTTTATCAAAATGGAAAGGAAGTAACAGAAAAATTGGGAAGCCAAGTAAATGTTTTCACAATCCAGAATTACTCCCAGGCTTTTGAGGGGTGCTATTTTTGCAAGACCTTCAGGATACAATTTGGACAGGAGATTCCATCCTTTGAGAGCTTTGAGCTGTTTCTGACAGCAAAAGGTGAGATTATGTACAGTTTAAAGTTATAAAAGTAATCTGTATTTTTAGGTTAAAGCATAAAGTGTGACAATTTAAAATAGTGCTTATTAGTTATGGCTTCTTTTATTAGAGAAACATGTCCCTAATACGTTGTAAGACTACATACATTTAAAACAGATCGTCTTTACTTTTAAGGCGCGATGAAAGCATTGTTTGATAGAGGATCAATGAAGCTAGCCCTTGTTTCTATATAAAAAGACAAAAAGGATAATGAATAGGGGTGAGAGGGAAACAGAAGGATTAAATTGGGGTAAAATGTGGTGTTCGTGTGATGGTACACCTCACACCACTTTTGATGTATATATTGGTGGAAGATTAGTCATAGGAACATTTTTTTTTCTTTAGAATTTACAATAAATTTACAATAAACAGAAAGTGCTACTTTGTACCCATTTTTTAAATTAGATAATAGGTTCTAATAATGAGAGGGAGGTACAGAGCTGATGATGGGGATACAAGCAGAGACTTGGCAAAGGCCCTTTCTGTCTGTGTTCTGCCCATAATTTGCAAAGGTATCTATCAAATGAAGACTTAAAACATGTTGTGCTTTATGAACACAAGTACAAACAACTTGTTTATCATTTAGTGAGTGTACCTACTTATCTATTAGCATTTTTTGTTCTAATCTTCAGAAAGCGGTGGAAGACAATGTAAAAATATGGATCCACAAAAACACAGTGACGTTCCTTTTCAAGGTATGTGAAGACAGAATCTACAATGCTAGCATCATTGGTTTACCACTAAGTGCTCAGTGTTGCGACACACAGTATACAATGATATAATTTATACTATCCCTCTGTTATGTTGTTGTGACATGCAAAGACTCCTTTAACTGAAGTGGAAATAGAGTAA
>VKOC01035159.1:0-11436 GCA_009364415.1 Spea multiplicata | reverse complement strand
GCTAGAATACCGTATTTGGTATTTCGATTATAAGACCAGTTTTTTTCTTCAAATGAGGTCGGACTATGAGACCAAAATCCAGATCCCCCGTAGCACATTACCTTCTGGTGCTCATAGAAGTTCCAGCAGAAGCACTGGTAAGTTGGGGTGTGTTGTATTGGTTGCATAAGGCTTTTCTGGAGACAGAATGCCCCATGATATGCCTTTTAAAACCCTGTATGCCACTCTGCCTCCAGAAATGCCTTATACCCCCTATATGCCACTTTGTGCCATGATATGCCTTTTAACCAGGAGGTAGAGTGGCATATAGGGGTTAAAAGGCATTTCTGGAGGCAGAGTGGCATATAGGGGGTATAAGGCATTTCTGGAGGCAGAATGGCATATAGGGGGTTAAAGGCATATCAGGGAGGCAGACTGGTATATAGGAGGGTATAATGCATATCAGAGAGGCAGAGTGGCATATAGGGGGGTATAAGGCATATCAGGGATGCAGAGTGGCAAGCCTCGGGCAGATGCGTCGAATAACTGGGGGGGGGGGCAGGCTTGGCAAATAAAAGAAATAAACACATCAATCATAGCTTTATTAAAATATGAAAAATAGTTTACATGAATTAATATTTACTAATTAAACACTTTTTTCCTATAGGGTTCGTCTTATATTCAGGCTTTTTCTTTTTTTCCTAAATTAATAATCAGATTTTTTCCCAGACTGACTGTTGGGTACACCAGGCAAATACAAGATAGACTGGTATTTGATAAACCCTCCTGCCAATAAAAAGCATGTACAAAGACAGACTTGGGATCAGAACCCTGCATGGGACAGGCAGGTATAGGTACACCTGGATGCAGAAAACTGTCGGTTGCAGCTCAAGGCTTTATTCTGTGAATAAAATTTTTATTCAGATCCGAATGAACAGGTCAAATACAGCAAGAAACATCGGTACAGATTCCAAGACATTCGTTAAAATGTTACAGAGTACATCATCCTGAGGATGAAAAATTGGACATTAGTAAGTCATGGTAAACACAGAAACCTTGGAAATCGTATTATGTATAAGCCATAACAATGTAAAGAGTAGGATCTGAGATTTTGCTGTTTATGTATAACAAGTGAGCAGCGTTAGGAAGAAGGCCGATAAAGACGTGATGATAACGCCTCTATTGATGCAGATAAATTGCTCACAGAAGGAAAAAAGAAAAATAAATAAAAATTCAACAAGAACCTAAAACATAAGGTACATTCCAACAGAACATATATAATGGCACAATTAAGTACGTGATGCAGGTCCGAAAGGAACGGAGATCTAGAGAGCAGCGGAATGCACACAGGCGACATAGTCGCAGAGGACATCGAAGGGAGAAAAAGATCCCCAATACGCGTACATCGAGTGGTAAGACTCTGCATGTGCAATGGTGAAAGTTGGTCAGGCGCGGCCGATGTATGTGTGGGCAGAGAGACACAGTATAGTATGGATGCAGAGAATGTTAAGGGGCAGTCAGCGCCCTGGTGTCATAATGGAGCCATGGCGTCCAGACCCTTTGGAATTGCAGTGGCGTGTGTGAGGCGTTGTGAGACATCTTTTCCAGGACACTGTGATGGTCAATAGTTGAAAACACTTCCGTGAGTAGTGGGGGAGAGTTGGCTTTCCAACGTCTCGCAATGCATAATTTCGTAGCCAGGAAAAAATGTATTATCAATTTCCGTTTGGAGTTAGGGAGAGGGTCTGGAAACATATGGAGAAGAGCGGTTTCAGGACTGGGCTCCAGACGGATGCGGAGAACAGAGTGTATGGTGGAAAATATCCAAAGCCATAGAGGTACCAACAGCGGGCACGACCACCACATATAGAGCATGGTGCCCTCCTGACCACAACCTCTCCAACAGGATTTAGGGTAATTAGCGATCATGTGGGATAATCGAGATGGTGTTAGATACCAACGGCAGCTCACCTTTTTCTGCAATTCTAAGTGGTTCAAACTATGGGATACACCTCTCATCATCGTTTCCGATTCCAGCCAGGAATCAGATGGAAAAGTTTGGTTCAGTTCTCTCTCCCAGGCTCGCATATGTGGGAGTTTGTCGGAGTAGAAACTAGAAACTAATAAAGAATACCAACGGGAGATTGCTCCTTTTATCTCTGGAGCCAAGCGGAACAAGGAGAGAATAGGTTGCAGTTCGTATTGGGATGGTGCCATCGGGGAAGTGGAAGATGTAAGGACATGTCGTATTTGCAAATACTTGAAAAAGTAGCGATGCGAAATGTCGTGTGTTTGAGTGAGATGTGCAAAGGGTCTCAGGCTACCATTATGGTACAGGTCGCCCAGAGTTCGTGGGGTCGGGCGCCGCCAACTGGAGATATGCAAATCAGGGACCATGAGGTCAAGTATCTCTAAGGGGGTGAAGGGAAAGAGTCGAGCCAGGGAGGGAAATCGTCGCAAATGTCTGGACCAAATTGTGAGCATATATGAGGTAGTGGGGGGAAGCAAGGGCAACGGAGGATGTAATGTACGTTTGGTCCATAGAAGTTGTGGAATGGAGTGAGGGGAGGTATAAGCATTCTCATGGGCGATCCAGGCTGGTGCATTGGAGGAGGCATGAAACATCAAGATCGGAGATAGAATACATGCCTCATGATATGATTTGATGTGTGGTATCCCTAGCCCACCACAAAGTCTGGGAGAGAATCTAGTGTTGTTTGCCACGCGTGATTTGCCTTTAAGTCTAGTAAAGTCTATGAAGTAAGATTGTATGGAGTGCAGTAGAGAGGGGGGGTTGGATAGGGACAGTGCGTAGAACGTATAAGAGTTTAGGGAGTGCAGTCATTTTTAGCGCGTTGATACGTCCTAGCCACGATAGTTCGTAGCGCCGCCAACGCAATATGTCCAGTTTGACTTGTCGCCAAACAGAAAGTAAGTTATGAGTGTTAAGGGATTCTACGGTTTTGGTCAAGTGGATGCCCAGATAGGTTAGGGAGGTTGTCTGCCAATCAAAAGAGTAAAGTGCGGAGAGGGTTCGCGTTTGGGATGGGTCTATGTTAAGGCATAGGGCTTGTGTTTTGGAAATGTTGAGCTTATGGTAGGAGACCGCCGCATAAATATCAAACTGGCGTAGAAGCGCAGGTAAGGAAACCATGGGTGAGGTGATAGAGGCCAATACGTCGTCGGCAAAGAGACCGAGGGTACAAGGGGGACCGGAGCCCACAGGGAAGCCTGATCTAAGAGGGTCCATACGAATATGCTCTGCTAGTGGTTCGAGTGCGAGTGCATAAAGGAGGGGGGATAAAGGGCATCCCTGCCTGGTACCGTTTGTGATTGGGAATGGGCGAGACAGGAAGCCTAACATGGAGATACAGGCTGATGGAGAGGTGTAAAGGGCTAAGACAGCTTGAATGAATAGGGGGGGAAGGCCAAATTTATTGAGGGCCGCTGCTAGAAATTGCCAATGGAGCCTATCAAAGGCTTTTTCTGCGTCGAATGATACTAATAGTGTGGGGAGTTTGCGGCTATTAGCTGCCCAGATCACATCGATGAATTTCCGGGTATTCATCGGAGATACCTATCGGTATGTAATAGGGATGGGAGAAGAGGACTTAATCTGTTGGCAAGAATTTTAGCGTAAATTTTAACGTCATTATTGAGAAGGGAGATGGGTCTATAACTAGAGCAAGTGTCTGTGGGCTTATTGGGTTTGGGTATTGTAACAACATGGGCACGTAGATTTTCTGAGGGAATTAAGCCAGAGGACATATAAGAGCGGAAGAGGGTCAACATAAAAGGGCCTAATGTGGAGAGATAAGTGCGGTAATAGAAGGAAGTGAACCCATCAGGGCCTGGGGCAGAATTTTTCCTGAGTTGGGCTACTGCTCTTTCGATTTCGCGGAGTTCTATGGGAGTGTTGATGCTCTCTGCTACCCCATGTCTGGGGATATGGAAGGGAGAGTGACTGTGGAAAGGTAAGAAGTGATGTCAGCGGGCGTGGGATGAGGAGATGTTGGCGTGTTTTGGAGGTTGTACAGGTGAGTGTAGAAGTCTGCGAAAACTTCTACCATTTGAGCTGGATTAGAGATTTTTCGTCCGGTCCGATCACGTATGTGTGGGGGTCTAGACAGAGCCAGGACGTGGCGTAATTTACGGGCTAGGAGAGTGTCTGCCTTGTTGCCTTTGGCATAGAATTTCTGTTTAAGCTTCATAAGCATGTAGGAAGTGCGTTGGGAGTTAAGGTCGGCCAGTTGAAGCCGGAGACGTTTGATCTGAGCGAGGAGAGAGTCTGTGGGGCATAGTTTATTAGTTGTTACCAAGTCATAAAGTTTTAGGAGAAGGGTGTCTCGAGAAAGTGCGGCTTGTTTCTTGACATGAGAGGCCAGGCTAATGAGTCTACCTCGTATGACCGCCTTATGGGCATTCCAGAGGGTAGTGATAGAGACGTCAGGAGACTGATTTTCTTGAAAATATTGTGTGAGATGGGAGTGAATTTGCGATTTATGAGCGTCAGAATGTAAGAGTGTGTCATTAAGTCTCCATGAGCCTTTGCCTGCTATTGGGTGGTCCAGTTTTATTGTGAGTACTATTGGGGCATGATCGGACCAGGAAATAGTGCCTATACGGCAGGAAAGTGTCAACTGAAGGGAGAGCTTGTCTAAAAAAAAATAGTCCAAACGGGAGTATGATTTGTGTGGATTGGAGAAAAAGGTATAGTCCCTATCGGAAGGGTGAAAAACACGCCATGAGTCAAAGAGTCGATGTAAGTGGAGCAGATTTGTTAAGTCGTGGCCCAGGCGTAGAGAGTGTTGCGTGTGGGGAGAGTTGCGGGGTTTGAGGGTGTCAAGGGGGGGTGCAGAGCGGCATTAAGGTCGCCACATAGGAGAAGTTGGCCTTTCTTATGTCGGTCGAGTTTTTCTAAGAAGGAGCGAAAAAAGGTCAGTTGGCCAGAGTTTGGAGCATAGAATGTGGCAATTGTATACTCAACAGAATTAATAGTACAATTAAGGATGACATACCTTCCCCGTGGGTCCAGGAGCTTATGAGTGAGTATAAATGAGAGGCGTCTGGAAATGAGAACGGAGACTCCAGCTTTTTTAGAACAAGCCATGGAGTGAAATTGTGTGGGGAAGAACTTTGAATAAAGAAACGGGTTGGGAGATTTCTTTAAATGCGTTTCTTGAACACAGAGTATGTCTGCTTTTGAAGATTTAGCTTCCTCCCACAAAAGATGACGCTTGTGGGGAGAATTAAGGCCCTTAGCATTTAGGGATAAGACATTAAGACTGGCCATGTGGACAAGTCAGGAAATTGAAGGTGAAGCTAAGGTGGATTGGATGTACGCTCAGGACCCACGGGAATGGCATACAGAAGGACAACATAAATAAGGAAAGGAGAGTATAAAGTGTATCTCATAGAGGTGAGCCGCGCCTGACCAGTGTGTTGTGTGCCATTGGTGTGATGCAATAAAGAAAACAAAAACAAAAAAGAACTATACATATAACAAATTAACTTGAGAAACCAAAAACAAATGAATGAGTCAGTGTGAGTGCCAGCGCCGTGGGTAGCACTAAAGGGTCGGGGGGAGAGAGCCGTTATCGGGCCCGAGAACTAAGGCGAGTGGACATGAGGAATAAAATGTGTAGGGTAAGGCTCCCCATCAGAGGTAAACACAGTAGGTACACTTTTAGAGCTGGCAAGGCACTTAGCTGAGCGGTGAAGGGATAGAGTCCCGGAACGGAAGACACGATCGAAGGCAAACGATCCACCATACAGTTATGTGCCGCGTAGCAGTCTTACAGGGAGACGGGGAATCAGCCGAATCCGGGATCGAGCACTATCTAGCGCCGTAGGTACGCAGGGCAGGTGGGAGAAGGAGCCGGTGGAAGTTCAAGCGCAGGAGAGTCCCAGGATGCGAAGATGGAGTGTTGCTAGGAGGCAAGCGACGGAAGACACAGATGCTTGGTATTATCACGGTTTCGTTTGGGTCGTCCACGTCCACAGAGCCAGGACGTGGCGTAATTTACAGGCTAGGAGAGTGTCTGCCTTGTTGCCTTTGGCATAGAATTTC
Source organism: Spea multiplicata (assembly GCA_009364415.1). Taxonomy (NCBI): domain Eukaryota; kingdom Metazoa; phylum Chordata; class Amphibia; order Anura; family Pelobatidae; genus Spea; species Spea multiplicata. Next base: position 5,387 of record VKOC01035159.1, on the reverse strand, counting down.
TGTTTAAGCTTCATAAGCATGTAGGAAGTGCGTTGGGAGTTAAGGTCGGCCAGTTGAAGCCGGAGACGTTTGATCTGAGCGAGGAGAGAGTCTGTGGGGCATAGTTTATTAGTTGTTACCAAGTCATAAAGTTTTAGGAGAAGGGTGTCTCGAGAAAGTGCGGCTTGTTTCTTGACATGAGAGGCCAGGCTAATGAGTCTACCTCGTATGACCGCCTTATGGGCATTCCAGAGGGTAGTGATAGAGACGTCAGGAGACTGATTTTCTTGAAAATATTGTGTGAGATGGGAGTGAATTTGCGATTTATGAGCGTCAGAATGTAAGAGTGTGTCATTAAGTCTCCATGAGCCTTTGCCTGCTATTGGGTGGTCCAGTTTTATTGTGAGTACTATTGGGGCATGATCGGACCAGGAAATAGTGCCTATACGGCAGGAAAGTGTCAACTGAAGGGAGAGCTTGTCTAAAAAAAAATAGTCCAAACGGGAGTATGATTTGTGTGGATTGGAGAAAAAGGTATAGTCCCTATCGGAAGGGTGAAAAACACGCCATGAGTCAAAGAGTCGATGTAAGTGGAGCAGATTTGTTAAGTCGTGGCCCAGGCGTAGAGAGTGTTGCGTGTGGGGAGAGTTGCGGGGTTTGAGGGTGTCAAGGGGGGGTGCAGAGCGGCATTAAGGTCGCCACATAGGAGAAGTTGGCCTTTCTTATGTCGGTCGAGTTTTTCTAAGAAGGAGCGAAAAAAGGTCAGTTGGCCAGAGTTTGGAGCATAGAATGTGGCAATTGTATACTCAACAGAATTAATAGTACAATTAAGGATGACATACCTCCCCCGTGGGTCCAGGAGCTTATGAGTGAGTATAAATGAGAGGCGTCTGGAAATGAGAACGGAGACTCCAGCTTTTTTAGAACAAGCCATGGAGTGAAATTGTGTGGGGAAGAACTTTGAATAAAGAAACGGGTTGGGAGATTTCTTTAAATGCGTTTCTTGAACACAGAGTATGTCTGCTTTTGAAGATTTAGCTTCCTCCCACAAAAGATGACGCTTGTGGGGAGAATTAAGGCCCTTAGCATTTAGGGATAAGACATTAAGACTGGCCATGTGGACAAGTCAGGAAATTGAAGGTGAAGCTAAGGTGGATTGGATGTACGCTCAGGACCCACGGGAATGGCATACAGAAGGACAACATAAATAAGGAAAGGAGAGTATAAAGTGTATCTCATAGAGGTGAGCCGCGCCTGACCAGTGTGTTGTGTGCCATTGGTGTGATGCAATAAAGAAAACAAAAACAAAAAAGAACTATACATATAACAAATTAACTTGAGAAACCAAAAACAAATGAATGAGTCAGTGTGAGTGCCAGCGCCGTGGGTAGCACTAAAGGGTCGGGGGGAGAGAGCCGTTATCGGGCCCGAGAACTAAGGCGAGTGGACATGAGGAATAAAATGTGTAGGGTAAGGCTCCCCATCAGAGGTAAACACAGTAGGTACACTTTTAGAGCTGGCAAGGCACTTAGCTGAGCGGTGAAGGGATAGAGTCCCGGAACGGAAGACACGATCGAAGGCAAACGATCCACCATACAGTTATGTGCCGCGTAGCAGTCTTACAGGGAGACGGGGAATCAGCCGAATCCGGGATCGAGCACTATCTAGCGCCGTAGGTACGCAGGGCAGGTGGGAGAAGGAGCCGGTGGAAGTTCAAGCGCAGGAGAGTCCCAGGATGCGAAGATGGAGTGTTGCTAGGAGGCAAGCGACGGAAGACACAGATGCTTGGTATTATCACGGTTTCGTTTGGGTCGTCCACGTTCTGTGGAGTTTTTTTGGCGATGAAGAGCGATGAGGCGAGGTGGTTAAAGATGAAGTGCAGGGCGTTTGGTCTGAGTGAAGACCCCAGGAGGCGAGCAGAGTGAGCCCGTCTTCAGGCGATGTAACGGTGGATGTGGAACCGTCTTTATGGATGTAGAGCCGAACCGGGTAGCCCCATCGGTAGGAGATCTGTCGAGATCTTAGGATGGATGTGATGGGAGCAAAGAGCCGTCGCCGTTTGAGAGTGAGCTGCGAGAGATCCGTTAGGAGTAAGATATCTCGAAATGGTTCGGGTAGCTCTGGTTTGCGGCGTGCAGCCTGCATGATTTTGTCTTTGATATCAAAGTAATGGATCCGGGTCAAGACGTCACGAGGTAAGTTGGATTTGACTGATTTGGGTCTGGCGACCCGGTGGAGGCGATCTAGCCTGACAGGTGAAGAGGAGTCATCAGCCAGGAGAGATTTGAAGAGGTTTTGAACAAATTGAGGCAGGTCTGCCGTAGAGATTTCTTCCGGGATGCCTCTCAGCCGAATATTATTGCGGCGGGACCGATCCTCGAGGTCCATGACCTTAGTGCGGAGATCATCCAGCTCTGCCTGTACAGTGGTGTACCCGTCGGAAAGAGCGTTATGGGCTTCTGCAAAGTCGTCCATCTTCCTCTCTAGGTGATCAGTGCGTTCACCTATATCGTCGATGTCTTTGCGGAGAGAGGATGCAATCTCTTGGAAATCCCGTTTGAGCTGTTCCCTCATGTCTTGAAGCAGGGATTTGAGGATTTGAGAGGTGAGCTGCTGATCATCCTGGTCGTCTGGGGTAGGATATGATAAGTGTGTGGCTGGTGAGGGTGGATCCAACCTGGATGGTGAGTGCGGACCCTGGGAAGCCTCGGAGTCTTCATCTGGTGCACGTGCTAGGCCGCTGTCTCGGGATGACTGCTTTTTCCGGGTTTTAGGTTCGAAAAAACCGGGCATAAGTGCAGATTTGCATGAGCGGGAGTGCGCCATGAGGTAGGGAGCACTTTGAGAAAAAAGAGAGTCCAAAAATGATGTGGATGGCGTGCGATTTAGATCCCGGGCCTAGGAGCTCTCTCTAAGCACGTCTGCTCAGGCTGCCATCCAAGCCACGCCCCTCAAGGCTTTATTCTAGGTGTCATCTACAGGAACTGGACTGACCACAGACTGGGGAACTGAAAGCCAGCAGCAGATGGACAGGGGAACTGACAGATGGCAGTGGAGTCTGGGGAGAATGAGGTCTGTGAAGCCAAGGTCATAGACAGTAAGGTCAATAACCAGGTCATGATCAAACTAAATGGGGTGCCAAATCAGGATACAGGCACATTTATGAAGGCCAGAGCCAAAAAACAAAAACACGGAAACAAACACTGCAGGGCCACGAAGTGTGATGGTCCAGCCAGGAAGTCTGGGAGCACCCCTGATATATAAAGGCCCTTGAATTGAAAGGTAATTGAATGGGTCACTTATATGGTTTTAATAGAATTTAATGGAAAATGTATCTGCCATCTTGGCATCAAAGAGGATTTTTTTAACAAAATGTGACTTGAAAGTGGTTGCAATCTTTTTGATAAAGATATCAAAGGTTTGTAATTAATAAATGTGATGAACTTTTTTAGGCTCAATTACTCTACTACTATGTTAAAGTGTAACCAACGGTCAATATTGGAATTTATTTACAATGATAATCACTGTTATCACTTTCCTTTCAATATAAAGTACGTGCTGTCTGCTCTGCAGGTCTTTCAATAAGTATTCTTTGTTCATAACACTTTTTATTTTGCATGCAGGGCCATATTTGCTCATGCTGCTTAAATAAAATAGTATGATTATTTTGTTGTGGAGGTTGCAACTGATCTGTGCAAATTAGATGCTTCTTTGGTCAGTCATTTTATTTTAATTGAGGAAAAACTTTTACCATAGGGATTATCTAGACACAACTTCTGCATGTTAATTATCTGTGTTGTAGGGAGTTTAGCTATTAAACATTTTTATTAAGCGTTCATATTTCCCTTTTTCTTCCTTTGACATTTATTATTTAAAATGTTACAATGCTTAATAAAAATACAATTTTTAATGGTCTCTAAAAAAACTTTCTAAAAATTAACATTGGTAATTTGATAGCAGATTGTTTGATATCCTACTAGCCACATTATTATTTTTTTTCTGAACATATCTTTAACTTAAATTACAAATTATGGTGAGTCCTGCCTTTCATACCAATTGGAACCTTCAAGTAGAATCAGTGATCCGTCAATCCCCAACAAATCTTTTTTAATGTATGCCTAACCTGTGAAACATTAAGCAATATTGAAAACTGTGAAAGGCGCATTGCTGGAATAAACTTTTTGAATGATGTCTTCTAAGTATCGACGTACAAAATTTACAGTGCTATTCACATATAATGTATATGATGCAGACATCTATTTGTTGTTCTCTCTACATCTGAATGTATAGCAACATACATACTCTATCTTTTGGTGGTATAGCCATCAGTTTAGCTAAACATTTCCAAATTGCAAGTGAAAACATAGAGATGGGATATTTTCTGCTTCCTTTGAAATATACCTTTTCTCACACAATATGTACATTATTGCATTTGTAACAGGGCACCATGCAAGCTTTGATGCAAATGCATTTGTTATGGATAATGCAAGAGTGCATCTCAACACTATGAACGTGCGTGTGTGGTTAGATTAAGATATATAACAAAGCTACAGTCACAGATATTTAGTATGTGTTCATTCTGAAAAAGATATTAGAACTTTGTCTTAACTATGTGATGACTAAATGTCTTAAACAGGCAATTACACACTATATAGATTAACCCTTTAATGCCATTGGATATAATGTTATGTTCCTGTAAAATCAATGCCAAACATCTTTTAATAATAGGTCCTCTGGCACTCTGCATTGAAAGAAAAATGTCCCTGCCAATGTAAGAAAGATCATGATGTTTGATGAAAGCAAGAGCCGATAATGGTGATAGTGCTTGAATTGAGCAATGTTACATTGTTAGGGATTAAATGGATTTAAATGCTTGTACTTCAATCCAATTGCAAGAGGAATAGTTTGAGTGTAATAGTGTCATTGAGCTTCAGAGCCCTCCGACTGAAAAGGAAACATTATCAGGAAGGTGCAGTGAGGAAAAGACAAATGCATACTGGGGGCAGAATGTCCCATATACACTTGCAAGGGATGACACTTCTCTTTCTTTGCAGATTTCTCTGCATTATCCTGTAGGCCAGGGTAATGCAGTGAATCACCAGGACAAGCGGACCACCGGCGAAGAAAGAAGAATAAAGAAGCGGGGGGGGGGAAAGCAGAGCTGTTCAGACACAGGGAAGATAGGAAGTGGATGGCCGAGCGTGACAGAGAGTGACAATATATTTCATTTCCAAATAAAAAAGCCCTCTGATTCAAAAGGGCAAGAAACAAAATTTGTTGTCTGAAAATAAATGGAACAAAAAACAAAACTTAAAATTTGTCTTAATCATATTTGGTCCATTTGCACAAGTGTATTGCACACTAGACTTGTGCGAAAGGACCAAAAACTATTCAGACTCATTTTCACT
>VKOC01035153.1:0-11539 GCA_009364415.1 Spea multiplicata | reverse complement strand
GCGCAGGGACTCAGCCCGTATATTGTGCGCAGGGACTCAGCCCGTATATTGTGCGCAAGGCCACAGGGACTCAGCCTGTATATAATGTGCAAAACCACATGAGCTCAGCCTGTATATAATGTGCAAAACCACATGGACTTAGCCTGGGAGATGCAATTCCAGAAAATTACCAACAAATATTGAAAATAATGCAGGGCTCACCCTGTAACCACTCCAGTGAGGCACAGAGAACCCATATAAAAAAGGGGGTCCCGGATAGGGAAAAGAGATGGGAAAAATACCCCCCAAAATGCACAGATGCAAAGAAACAATGAATATAAATAATGAAAGACAAGTAAAAAATATACATACAAACATATATATATATCAGAAACCTATACTGTATATAAATGTGCATACCCACCTAATTATCTAGAATTAGGTGAAAAAAGCAATATGTAATGAATAATAAACGGATAATATTCAATAAATCAGCAATAAATGTAGGTAGGAAGAGGACTGACCTGCAGCTTTGGTGAGCAGCAAAGAAAGAGGAAGATAGTTAAGGGGTTTATATACCACCTGTGTACTGTTTCTATTGGTTGTTTTCACTTGTGTTATTAACTCTTTCTTTGCTGCTGTTGGTGAGAGTAAAGGAAGATATGCAAAATATGAAGCCACCTTTCTTGCCTTAAAATTCACCGCATATCACATGTGTTCCCATAAAGCATACAGCAGCTATTACAGCATTTAATTATCTATCTTGTAGTTGCTGTTACCAATACACACTAATAAAAATCTTGATAAACAAATAGACCAGGATATTCATAGGGTATCTCCTGGGTAATTGTTCTAACGAAGAAAGAAAGAGGGAAAAAGAGAAAAGAGGGTTTGAACACACACATTCGTACTCCATTCATACCAGTCGAGCCTTCAGAAATTTTCTTATTTATATACAATATGGTACTTTAATAGCTATAATCACAAAATAGGTTAGGATATTTTGCCAGCCAAGGTCTCCACTCTGTGCATGATAGAATCCACGTTCCATTACACATTGGTGGTTGATTTGATTTATTACGTGATCTATATTAATTGGTCTTTTTTGTAGCCAATGTCTCGCTATGATTATTTTCATAGCCAGTAATGCTTTTTGATTAGCAGAGATATTTGTCAAATTCATATGTAGCAACACCTTTTCAGGAGTAGGGCTTATGTGCCTATTCAAAAGTTCCAATATGATCTTGAATAACTTTCCAGGTATGTTGTAACAAATTGCAATTCCACCATATATGAGCATATGTGCCCTTTTCCAGTTCGCACCTCCAACATGTGGATATGGCATTGCGATTAAATTTAGCTAATTTCGCAGGTGTCATGTACCATCTTAGTGTAATCTTGTAGTGGAGTTCTATCATATTGAAACAATGAGAAAATCTATTAACTTCCGCTAGACTAGTTATCCAACTTCTTTGATCTATTAAGGTTTTGAAGTCTTGTTGCCAAGACTTTAAAGCAGAATTTTCAAAAGGGATTTCTAATGCTTCCAACAAAAGATACCACTTCCTCATACCTTTAGTAATTACTTCTGAAGAGAACATATCGGTTGTCTTTTGGCTCATCAATGGTTATCCTCCCTCATATAAATGGGTCTTTAGATAATGGCTAATTCTATACACAGTAAAATGTTCACCCAACTTAAAGTCTTCTTTAAGACGGGAAAAGGAATTGATTTTATTTACAGTGTATCTATATCGCTTATTCTCTTGTTTCTAAAATTCTCCCAGTTTCTAAGGCTTAATAATAAGATGTTATTTTGAAAGATTTCCAAAGGTGCAGACATAATAACTTTATTATGAATTCCTACACGATATTTAAAGAGGATCCAGAACTCTATGGCACTTTTTAGAGATATAGGCAGCGTATTTATAGTTAATTTTAGTTTATCTTGATGTTTCCAAAGTAAACATTCTAGATTTGCCATATCTATCAGTTCTTGTTCGATCGAGAACCAATCCTCTTTAGGACTATTTTTATATTGTAGCTTCATTATGTGGGTAAGTATACTAGCCTGAGCATGTCTTTCTAAGCATGGTACATTTAGTCCTCCATTATTTCTACTAGCATAGAGAACTTTTTTTGATATTCTGGGCTTTTTGTCTGCCCATATGAATTTTTCAATATTTTTTGAAATACTTGGATCCATAAAGGAGGTAGTTTAATAGGGATCATTCGCAATAGATAAAACCATTTTGGGATTATGTATGCTCTTATGACATTCATTCTTCCCATCCAAGATATAAATAACCCTTTCCATTCTGCTGTTTGCCGTAATAATTGATCACAGAGTTTCCCGTAATTGATATCTATTATTTGCGTTATTTTGAGTGGAATAACAATTCCTAAGTATTCAAATTTTATAGACTCCCAAATGAAATCATATTCTTTCCCTAATCTCGTTTTTATCTGTTCTGGTAGGTTCACTATGACTGCTTGAGTCTTTCTTGTATTTAGTTTATAGTTGGAGAACTTGCTAAATATTGTAATTTCCTCCATCAGCTTACTTAACGAGTTAATGGGATCATACAACGATATTATGATGTCGTCCGCATACAAGCTAATCTTATTTTCTACATTTCCTATAACTAAGCCTCTAATTTCTTTGTTATTTCTAATCCTGGCCGCAAGAGGTTCAATAGTTAGAATGTACAAAAGGGGGGATAGGGGGCAGCCCTGCCTGGTATAGTTAAATATTTTAATCCAGTTTGAAGCAAAACCTTGTCACTTTAGCACTCGGGTTAGAGTATAGTGATAGTACTGAATCGATGAACCCCCTCTTAAAGCCATATGCATATAATGTTTCTTCAATAAACGGCCAATTGACCCTATCAAATGCCTTATTCTACCAAGTCAATAATTTTACGCACATTGTCGTTAGATTGTCTTCCCTTCACAAATCCAGTTTGGTTTCCATGTATTAACCGGGGACATACCACCTTTAATCTTTCGGCCAATATTGTTGAATATATCTTTGTGTCTATATTAATCAGAGAGATTGGTCTATAGTTTGCTATGTGCGTCTCATCTTTCCCTGTTTTAAGGATAGGGAGAATGGATGCCTCTAACATCCCATTCGAGAAGGTCTTAGAAAGGCGGATATCATTGAATACATTGGTCAGATGGGGCGCCAGTTGTTTTACAAATTTTTTAAAAACAGGGCTGTATAGCCATCCGGGCCTGGAGCTTTGTGTATTTTTAACAATTTAATCTCCCTACATACTTCTTCCTCTGAAAAAGGACTATCCAGTTGTTCCGCTAAGTTCTCTGAAATTTTCGGCTACTTAGAATCCATTAGATATTTTCTCATTTGCTCCCTATCCTGATTTTGAGCTGTATATGATATAAATTAGAGTAAAACTCTCCAAAAGCTTTCCCTACGTCTTCAGGGCTAAATACATATTCATTCCCATTCTTAATTTTATATATTCTAACTTTTAATTTCATTTTTTTTAATTGGTTTGTGAGGAGTTTCTCTGCTCTATTTCCTGAATAGTAGAATTTTTGTTTCATTTTAATTAAATTCTGATTTGCTATACTTAAGAGGCGCTGTTCAATCATGATCATTGGGGTTATCTCCAAGATTGTTCAAGGAAATATGTAAATCTGATAATTTTTCATTTCTTTTCTTTCTATTATATGCATTTCTCTTAATTAGGTACCCTCTTATAACACATTTGTATGATGCCCATACATTCCCTAAACTAGTGTCATTAGTGAGATTTTCCTGAAAGAATTGGATAGATTTCTTTGTAATAAATTCTAAACCGTCTTTACTTCTTAAAAGGAATTCATTTAGCCTCCACGGTTGCATACTCCGACTATACTTTTTATTAACTGCGAGACAAACAGGGTCATGGTCAGACCATGCTATATTCCCTATTGATATTTTTTTACATTCTTGTAGTGATTTAACATTAGTTAGAATTAAATCTATCCATGTGAATACTTTATAACGTTGCGAGAAATAAGTATAGTCTTTATCTAAAGGTCTTAATGCTCTTCATATATCATATAATTCATTTTTTCCTAGAGATTCTTGGAAGGCTTTAGACATCCTGATCTGGTTACATCCTTTTTGTTTTTAAATGCTTGTACTATCCCAGTCAAAATCTAACACACAATTAAAATCTCCCAAACATAAAAATGTTCCCTGGATATATTTCTGTATTTTTTGTAAAGTAGTATTAAGGAAATGTATCTGTTTAGTATTTGGGGCATAAATATTTAGTATGGAGAATATTTTATCGTCTAATTTACATATTACAAAAACAAATCTAGCCGATAGATCTTTTTGTCTATATATAACCTCGACTTTAATATTATTAGATACTAAGATAACAACTCCTCGTTTTTTTCCCCCGCGTTAAAGATGAATGTTCTATCAATGTATATTTCTTATTGTTTAATCTATGTAAATCACTGGTTTTCAAGTGTGTTTCCTGGATACAGCACACGTCTATATGTTCTTTTATTATAAAATCATATAGAGAGTGCCTTTTATGTGAGAGATTGAGGCCTTGAACATTGTGTAATGATTTTAATCAAGTCTTCCCTATTTCCTGCCATTAATAATTATAATACACCTTAGAATTACCCATTTTGAAGGCTAAACCCTTACAAAACTCATTCATAGAACCCTTACATATATACATCAATGTGGAAGCCATTGTGCTCAATCCAGCCGGTAAGAGAAACCCCCTAGAGAAAAAGTAACCGGAGTTGAAGTACATCCACCTCAATTGAGACACCTCAATTGAGACACAAACAACACATCTCAATATATATATATCAGAATAACTTGAAACACATAGCTTAGTCACCTTCATATTTCAAAGTTCTATTCCTTATATCATATCTCAGTACCTAGTGCATTGATTACTATGTATTTATGTTATAATTAATATAACCAGTGTCCTCCCAGTTCCCATATTGAGTGAAAAAAAATAATAATAAACAACACATCTCAATATATATATATCAGAATAACTTGAAACACATTGCTTAGTCACCTTCATATTCCAAAGTTCTATTCCTTATATCATATCTCAGTACCTAGTGCATTGATTACTATGTATTTATCTTATAATTAATATAACCAGTGTCCTCCTAGTTCCCATATTGAGTAAAAAAAACCCCAATATATATATATATCAGAATAGCTTACAGCACATTACTTTATACTTAATCACCATCATGCTTCAAAATCTATTCCTTATGTCATATCTCAAAGTAACTAGTGTATTCATTTCTACATTTTTATCTTATAATTGGTGTGAACCAGTGTCCTACCAGTGCCCATTTATGTGTAACTTCATCCATCACTTTAAAATAGATAACAAATATCCTGTAGTACATACTTGTGCTTAATTTCCAAATTATTTCATAATCATATTCCTTATATCGTGTCTCAGAGTACCTTATACAAACATTTCTGTGTATTTATCTTATGCTTAATATGAACCATTATCCTACTAATGCCCCTGTTGAATATCTCACAGGTTCCTCTAAATACACTCTGTTTTCCACCATCCATTGTGGGTTATTAATATGTGACGTAAAGTAGATAGATAAAAAAAAAACAAAAAAAAAACAAAAAAAAACCCCTATCCTATTAATAGAATGCTGACCTACTTTACATAGGATTATCTTTTAACCATTGCTTAACTTCTTCGGTTGACAACATTTTAATTAATTGCTTTCCTACTCTAATAAACAATTTTACAGGGAAGCCCCAATTATAATTGATTTTACGCTCTCTAAGAATTTTAGTCAATTCTTTGAACTCCATCCTCTTTTGTCTTGTATCTACAGATAGATCCTGAAAGAAAAGTAAGTTTTGGAATTTTTCCTTTTGGGGTGTATAGTTCCTAGATGCCTTTAAAAATTTTTGTGTATAAAAGGTTGAGAAACGTATGATTATATCCTGGGGTATTGATTCTACAATGTTCTTCGGTTTAATTGTCCTGTGTACTCTTTCCAATTCCTCCTCCCCTACTGTTCCTGGAATCTCCATGTCTTTAAACAGCTCTTGTAAATAACCTTGTAAAGATTCTTGTTTAATATCTTCTGAAATGCCCCGGATCCTTATATTCTTCCTGCGTGATCTGTCCTCTATATCTATTAATCTTTGTTCAAGGGATTTAATTATACCCTCCTTTTGAATCCTCTTTGGTAAGATTTAGCTAATATTCCAGATATTCAGTTTTTTGTTCATTTAGTTTTAGGCGATCTTCTATTCTTTTGTGTTCCTCTTTCCAATCATTGTGAATCTTCAAAATTTCTTCTTTAAAGAGATTAAGCTGTGTATCCATACATTGCTGAAGGTAGTCCTTAGTAATCATTTGTGTTAATTGAACACCAGGGTTTAGTGAATGTCTTCCATGTTCCATGTTGTGATATCTGACAAACATAGTGATTCCTCCAGTTTTTTTAACCCTGGGGTTAAAATAGAGCTGTAATTTTTATCTTTTTTTATCTCTATTTCTCTTTCTCGCGTATTTTAGCTCTTCTTTTTGGAGGCCATCCTGGAAGGGCTCTTTGACCTTTTGTCTGAATTTAAATATATGTATAAATTGAGAATATAATGCGGTTTAATCTAATTTCCAGAATCTCATCTAGTTCCAGTGAAATTTTCAATCCATTTTCATACTATAGCTGCTCATATATCATATATATATATATATAATATATATCATATATATCATATATATTGCTATATATATCAGAGAGTGCGACCAGTTTAACATAAATATATCAATATGTAAGCAACATCAGAGTTGATGATCCAGCATGATACAGTACGGTATGATACATACGTTCTGCAGTGCACCATGGTCCGTCTGGTGTTACAACAGTACAATTCAGTACACTACATAATGATGTTACATAACCAATAGGAACAGGTAGTGTCATAACATGATAATGTCGCGGGCCGCGAATCTGCATGGAGCGCCAGCGTCCAAGTTAATACAGAATTGTACAGTACATACAGGCACAATGTGATACAAAATGAGCCCAACCATCAGTTACAGGCGCAATCATAAAGTGAGGGTGTAACGTTCTGTGGAGCACTGCGATTCATGAGGTGAAAGGACTAGATCCAGCGGAATACGTTGCTGGGGAAAAAAAAGGAAAAAAAAGGAAAAAAAAGAAAAAAAAAGGGGAGGGCGAGGGAGGGTAAACATATCAGGTGAGGTTATGGGGGATAGACAATGAAGTCAAGAATGTAGGTGGGAACGACCCAAGAGCAATCGGATGCATTCAGGGCTGTGCGAGTAGAGCCCGTAGCGAGGCGGACGACAGCCAGCACCGCGGAGAGGAGGGTGCGCGGGGGCAACCCCAATGAGTCCATGAAACCCCGTTCCATGCCAGGTGGGAAGTCAGGGTTAGCCTCAATGGGGGGTCAGAGGAGAGGGGAAGGAGGTGAGAGTCCCACCCACATGCCGCAAGCGCCACACCATCAACGTGGCGCGGACAAAAGGGTTCTCTGTCTTGGAGGAATGGAGAGCCCCCGGGCGGATCCCCAAACAAGATGACAGAGGGATCTGCGTAGTGGCCTGTTCCAGTGAGATCCAGAGCTTAACGGGTGGAGCGAAGTGCCATTCGAGCATGCGCAGAAGGTGAGTAGTGTGATAATATCCCCGAAAGTCCGGGAGCGCAAGGCCCCCTTCTCCTTTGGCTGAATAAGCGTAGAGTGCCTTATTCTAGGGCTCTTTCCCTGCCAAACATACCTGATGATTAGGGAACCAAGTTCTGAGAAAAACTCCCTCGGGATGGAGACAGGGAGTGACTGAAAAAGGTAGAGGACTTGTGGGAGAACGTTCATTTTAAGCACGTTAACTCTACCATGCCAAAGGATATGGGGGAAGGACCAGCGTCGCAGGTCAAGCCGTATCTGCGCCAAGATCCTAGGGAAATTCTCCCGATAAACCAGTCTCAAGTCACTGGGAATCCAGGTCCCCAAGTATTGCAAGCTACCCTGACACCACTTATAACCGAATGACCCCCTAACCGCCCGCGCCTCATCAGGTGACAACGAGACGTCTAGCAGCTCGGACTTATCCGTAATGATTTTAAAATTAGAGAGCGACCCGTAAAGCCGCGTCAGTTGACAGGAGGAGGAGCCTCTGACCAGTCGCCCGGGACAAATGAACCGAATTCAGAACTCTATAGGTACTATCACGACCTTCTCTGCCCAAGATGAAGCCAGTCTGGTCCGGGTGAATTAAGGAGCCTAAGACAACTTGGAGTCTAGTGGCAAGGACTTTCGCGAAGAGCTTCACATCAGTATTTAAGAGGGAAATGGGCCTATAGCTTTGACAGAGTGCCGGGTCTTTTCCCTCCTTAGGGAGAACGGAGATCGTTGCCATGAGGGAGTGGGGATGTAAGGGGCTCCCACTTCGGACTCCATTAAGCATGGACGTCTTCGCGGTCAAGGTTCCCCATTTGCTCCGCCGTGAGTTTGCGGCGAACACGTGTCGCCAGGTAATCCCTAATGAGAGACTCCCTCTGGGCATCCGTGTTAGCTCCAGGAAGATTATAGAGCGTTTGGCAATACCGACAAAAGGAGTCAGCAATGTCGGCGGGAGAGCAGGAGGTCAGTCCCCGGGGCGTCCGAATTTTGCTAATATAAAGTGATTGCTGTCTAGCTTTTAGATCCCTCGCAAGCATCCGCCCACTCTTATTGCCAAACTCATAAAAGTGAGCCTAGAGTACAAAAGAGATTTCTGAATTTTATAGTTAAGCAGCGTGCTGAGACGCTTTCGCAAGAGTAAAAGTTCCTGATAGTCATCCTCATTACCTCAGTGTTTATGAAGCGATTCCAACGCAGTTATGCGACTCGAGAGATCTGTGATCTCTTGTGTTCTCATTTGCTTAATCTGGGTGGTTTTGCTGATGAGGAACCCTCGGATAATGCATTTATGGGCCTCCCAAACAGAGGAATGGCCCACTCCAACACCCGTGTTTTCCGAAAAATATAGTTGTAATCGTTCGGAAATCTCACGCTTCACTTCGTCGTCTGCAAGTAAGGATTCATTAAAGCGCCAGGAGGTAGAGGTGGGATGGAACAGTCGTGCCCGAAAACTCAGGGTGACAGGTGAATGGTCCGAGAGCCCCGCCGCCCCGATTGTGCAGCTCAGCGTTGACCCCATTTGGTAATGCTCCATTAAGAACAAGTCTATCCTGGAGTACGTTCGGTGGGGAGCAGAGAAACAGGTATAATCTCTGCCCTCCGGATGGAAGGCTCTCCAACAGTCTACTAATTTATGCTGTCGGAGAATAGAGTTGAAGTGTTTGAGATGGGACTGCGACAAGCTGGGGGCACCTGAAGTGGTGTCTACCCGGGGATCGGGAGGGATGTTAAAATCGCCACCTAGGATCAGCGCACCCTGTTTGAATTCCATCAGGACCCGAAGAATATGTGAGAGCGCAGAGCATTGCCTGCGGTTGGGTAAGTATACGGAGGCGAAAGTGAACCATGAGGGTCCTGTCGGATGTCAAGCATTTGAAAGGGAACCCGGCGGGAGATCAGAATGGCAGTGCCTCTAGATTTAGAGGACACGTAGTTACTTGTGTACACATGGGGATACAACGAGTTGCGGAGTGTCGGGGCATGGGATCCTCGGAAGTGGGTCTCTTGCAGCAGCACCACCACCGAGGGGGAAGTCCGACGGAGTTCCCTGAACAACCGAGAACCGAGTCCGCGCAGATTGAGGCTCGTTACCACCAAGGGGGAAGGGTGAAAGGATGTACCCAGAGTGGGCATGGTGAAGGAGAGTTGAAGCACAAATTAGACAATAGAAGAGGGGCAACAAAAGGATAGGTGGGGGGGGTAAAAAAAAAGGGGGGGTGTGAGAAGGGCAGCAGCAGGTATCGGGAAGAGCGGAGGCAAGGTCTACGGAGTTTAGCCGAGACCAACCGCTCCGTTAGGGTCCCGAACTGCCAGGGGTTCAATGGAAGCCGTGCCCGGAGTGACCCCCTTCAGAGTCCCCGGGAACCCAGTCTCCAGGAAAATAACCAAGAAGGGGGCAATCACATTGCTCCACAGCATACGCCCATATACATATAAACAATGCAAGTGACCATTCCGATGTTAGTGGAAAAAGGGGTCGCCGGAGCGGTCCCCCCAACAGTGAAATATAAGCTCATGTCCCGACTCAAGAGCAGTGTGGAAACTAACCTGAGTAACAGTGTACACCCGCCCAGCCATGTGTGGGGAGCGTGTGGTCAGTCTCCACTGCCAGGTGCCAGTGGAGTGTGTCTAGAGACGCCAGAAGGACTTGAAACCGACCTGGGTTCTGGAGTAAGCAACAGGGACTATCAGTGGGGAGTAAACAAACATAGAAGCTCCAAACGAGAAGCTCCCAGTCAATGAGTGACGCCCCAGAGGTCTAATCGATTATATCTGGTTATTTAATGGGGGCCTAATCAGTGGTGTTGTCGGCAGTAGCATTGGTCCCCACATAGTAGATCAGTAGTAGCATACAAACCCATAACACAAAAAATACATAGTACAGAAGTCTCAGAGTTAATGAAGCCAGCAAACATATTCCAGTAAACAGGCGAGTTAACGATCTCAGGAGTAACCGAGTAACCTAAATAGGTTGCTGTGGTCTGTTGCAGCTCTGTCACTTGGTGCAAGGTGGTGTCCAGCGATGATTCAAGGTGAGTAGTGCATCTGTCTATACCAGTGATATCAGCTCTCAGTGCCGCCACTTCCTCGTGTAACACGAGTTTCATTTCGGAGATGAGATTGCTAAAATCGTTTTTTGTGGGAAGAGATCGGAACATGTCCTGCAGAGTTGCGGCCGACGGTGCAACATCCTCCTTGGGTACGGTGCACGGATTCTCCTCCGAGGATGATGTACTGGCAGGTGAAGGCGCCATTGCAGGAGATGGCGGCTGCGTGTCCAAGGCCGCGGGGTCTGAAAATATTGCCGCAGAGAATGCCCAGATGACCTGGGTTGTGAGTCTGGAGCTTCATGTTGTTGAGAGGGGCGCCTCAGGCGTCCCATGGCGAATTTTGAGTGAGGATGGATGCGGATTTCTTCGGGCACTCTGAGGAGCTAAGAGCCTAAGCAGCCATCACGAAGCAAGGCAAGTCCCGCCCCCCCGTGAGGCTGATCTTTTAACCCCTTCAATCCACTATAGACGTACCGGGACGTCCAAAAAAACGCCCACTAAGAAACCCCTATGGACATCCCGGTACGCCCAGCCCTTCGTGCAGCGTCAGGGACACATCCCTGCTGCTGCACGGGAGACCAGGCTGTAGTTTGACAGCCTGGACTCCCCCCTGGCAGCAGAAGCCAGCATTGCAGGCTTTCTGCTGCCCGATCTCCTGTAACAGCTTCCAGCATGAAAGCTGGTAAGCTGTTACATTTGAAAGTGCCCGATCGCGCAGTTGCAAACGCGCATTCCCTTCCGGGTTGCGTCACTACTGACGTAACCCGGAAGGTCATCGGAGGACAGGATATCCCCTGCGGCACAGAGACGCTGCGAT
>VKOC01035145.1:0-14404 GCA_009364415.1 Spea multiplicata | reverse complement strand
GTCTTACTGTCTGTGTCTTACTGTGTGTGTCTTAGCGTGTGTGTGTCTTACTGTGTTCATAGCTTCCAAGTTAAAATTATTTTTTCTTACTCAAATTTCCTTGTTAAAATGGGGGTGCGTGTTATACGCCAGTGCGTGTTATACGCCGATAAATACGGTAGATATAGTCTCAAAAGGGGATCGTTGTTGACCTTGTTTGCATGCGCCTACCTGAGATCCCATGAGACTTCTGAGGGGAAAAAATGCCTGGCTTGTCCGGTGTCTGTAGATTAATGTTTAGCAATGCTTCTTCTGCCCTCAAAAAAATATTTAACCATTTCTCTCAGTGAGAGCTGGGTTCATGCATCCCTATCATGGACCAAAGGACATTGAGATGCTTATAGTTCCACTTAATAAAATACAAATGATACGATACAATTTTATGTGCTTCATGTCCTATTCTGGTAATGCTATCAACCAAGGTTCATAACACCATTTTAGTCTTTGCTTTCCCAGCTAAGCAAATATTTTAGAGGGCAAAAACACGGTTATGCAGCTTATGCCTCGACTGAGACCGGATATAGCCATATTTGCCCAATAGGGGGAAAAAAGGCTTCATTTTAAGGTAATAGTGTTATTAAGGCTACATACAAAAATATGTAATGTTGCACAAGTCTTTATGACTTCAAAGTCCCCTTTATTCCATCTGAAGAAGAGACCTCTGAGGTCCTGAAAGTATATGTAACATTACCTTTTCCCATGATGGGTCAATAAAAGCTATCGACGATATTTAAAGACTCCATGCCTTTTATAAGCAAACTAATGAACAGCTCAATCCATTCCAGATAAATTAGAATATCATACACTATTTCCTGCATGCTATCTAGACCTCTGTGTACATTTAAAGAACATAAAAGCTGCTGTAAATTCATTCAAGACAGTAAGTGTTCTGCGCAAGAAACAGAATGGAATTACACTTGCGTTTGACCATTTATCTATCTGCTTTTGTATTCTACATGTGTGCCAAAAAAGAGAACATTGCCAAACAAGCAGTTTGCAAGCCTTTAGGGCTTAGCTGTGCACAATAAACTTTCTTTTCTGTAAGGGTTTTTCAAAACAGCCTTTACTCAAGATGTATAATAGGAATGTGTGGTATAAACATTAATTGGCATATGTCTTGTATCAAAGGAAAACTGTTGACATTTAACTGTTTGGTAGATATAATAATTGAGATATTAGGGGTATTAGAAAAAATACAATTAGATGGTTCAGCCTTTTATGTTCCTGTTTAATGAGCACAACCCTTGTGATGTCACAGCACAGCCCTCATATAGTGGACAGACCACGTATGACCCCGTGCATCCTCCAGGGTCCCAGTGGGGGACTTTGGAAACTTGGTAAGTATATTCTTGCTGTGGAGAATGCTCCTCTCTTTACAGTGATCATGAAATGTAGCACTTTATATTAAATTATTTAAAATGCTGCCCTAAAATTAAGTTTCCCTGTACATTTGCTAGTAAAATGTGAAGGGCAGTGCAAAGGTAGAAATTTAGCCTATATCAATAAAAATACATCTTTACTTTTTCCATGGAAACAGAAATACTGTTTCTGACCTTATGCTGCTACAGTTATATACATAGACCTAATGCACTTATATAATGAATTAAAGCTCGGCATATAAGCAGCAAGTGGGAACCTCTTGCCACCATGGGCCCTGGGACAAATGCCCTCTTTGCCATGTTGATAATCCATACCTGTGTCCTAAAATGTATTGCCAACTCCCTATACTCTGTCCAGTCCTGACAGTATTTCAGTAGGCCCTGGCCCCAAGAGACTGTTCCCTGCCTTTGAACTTTGTAGTTTGATTTTGTAATCTGTTTAGTAGAAGCACCCAATAGTCATTCCCTCTTCGCAAAACCAAATCTTCGTGATGAAAAGCTAATTTTCAGAATCACTGATTTTCAAATGTTTGTTTTCTTTTTCCAAATTATTTAGATTTCCTATACAATTGGATTCACATCTTTATTGTCTCTTGTTTCTTATACTGTACTTTGTGGATCCATTTTATAGCTCCAAAAACAGAACCAGGTAACTGCACTGTTTTATTCTGGAAATAGTTTCCAAAGGAATATTTGTTAGACCATGGGATCCTCAATCTATAATGGAAACCTGCCAATAACTAATAAAAACAGGAAGCTGTAGGTTTATACACTCACTGTACAGATTATTTTAGGAATATGATGACATTATACACAACAATAAATAATATGGCCTAGTGATAACTGCTAACAAAGAACAGGGATGACAAAGAAAAACAGTTGAAAGCAGAACTAGCTGTCCCTTGGGAGCACCCAAATTTCTGCTTGGCTGTGTGCATTGTGCTCTTTCTTGTGTGACGTATGATGACCATACCTTGGAACTGGTTTGGCCTGGAGTCCACACCTGAATCTTCTGGGTCCTGACATGCCTCACTCCCCTCCCATTTCCCTTTTTAAATGGCACTCCACTGATAGGAGCAGAGACCCCCATTGGCATGACCGGGAATGCCTCAGCGTCACTTCCCACATACATCAGTAGAACCACACACCCGATCCTAGGCATAAAGCTATCTTGAATCTTATGTAGAGTAAACTAGGCAGACCAAATCAGTGGGGGAACCAGTGTATGATCTTAAGAGTGGCACTCACACTAACATACCCTCTCACATGATAAAATACACACGCTGGCATTTTCCAAACGCTGCTTCCTTCTCTCCATAGTCATCAGGAATACAAGACTACAGTCGTCAGGTAGAGCTATCCCCAAAGACAGCAGGAAACACCGCTCCTCAGGAACCTCAGTGGCACTGGCGCATAGCAATATTGTGCTTTACTGTCCTGACAATGACAGCACCAAGACTTAACCCAATAACAAGACAGAACTCATATTGAGGTAAAAACAGAAACTCCCTTTATAGTGGAAAGCACAGATATTTAAACATACAACATAAATGGATGTTATCTCATAAACTAGCAGGCAGCATGGCGCCTCCATACAGTTCTAATCCTGGGGTACCAATAGAGAGGTCAGGGTCCAAGTATGTTATGCTCCAAAAAGCGACCGCATCGGAAACGTCTTTTGGCATAGTCTGTGCAGTAGCCGAGCCAGAGTTCCATTGCTGCGCCTGGGTAAACCTGGTCCTAAAGATGGATAATAAAACCAGGGTTCCCAAATGACCCCTTTCCGTAACCACCTTCAGGTGTTGCGCACCACGGGCATAGTGTAATCCCAAAAGAGCAATGTGGTGGGACAACGGATGTCCATAATGATGCAGTTCCTTGCCGCTGCACTCATGGATTTGCGACTAGGTCCCGCTCAGGTGCATGGAGTGTTTCTGGTCATATGGAGCCCCCATAGCCAGCGAAACCATGGGAGTCTCGATCCGAGACGATTGTGTCCCACCACGAGCATAGTGTAACCCAAATAGTGACATGGTGGGACAACTGATATCTATAATGAGTCTGGTTAGGGAAGATCAGACAAGGTTTTCTGGCCATCGTGTCCCCCAATGAGCACAGGGTAACTTAGACATAAGAGGGGAGGGAGTCTGCCCAGGAATCCATCAGTGCCGCTTTGACAGAATGACTTGTCATACAGGCCCTCTAAGGTACACAGAGATGGCGCCAGCATGGCTGCCAAACAAAGATAACACAGGTAGGAACTCCACTGGTAAACTAATTCCATTAATAGGCTTGCTGCCAGGGAAATTAAAGTTTTGGTTGTATACATGTATCTGTTTATCTATGTTAACGCAATGATGTGGATATGTGAGGCTACGTTTTATAACAATAAGATGTTCATTCTTGCTGTACTCAGTTGGAGATAGAATCCAGGCCAGTAGTTTAGGCTGACTCTAAAGCACTGTTCAGCTGCAAATAGTTAGCAGCAGTGACTGCAATAAAAGATTGGCTGGTAGACAGAAGCAAAAAGGAGATTGTTTGAGGGTTGGAAGCAGCAAGAATGGATGGGCAACAAAGTGGCAGTCTAAAAGGTAGGTGAAGCCTCTGTTTTGTCTAGTTTATACCTTGATTAGTAAGGGACATCTATGTTAGTAAGAGCTAGGCTAGGATTTTGTTTGTAGGAATTTTGGGATTTATGCTTCTGTTACTGACTTCTTAAGTTAATTATACAATAAATTGTGGCTTTTTATTCACCAAGACTGTGCCTTTTAATACCCTAGAGGACTGTGCTGTTTGCAAGTATATGGTACCCTGTGTGGGTGCAGGATCACAATATATAAACACTTGCTGGCTACTTTATTAGGTATACCTAATAAAGGTTGTTAACACAAATAGCTAATCAGCCAATCACATGGCAACAACTCAATGCATTTAGACATGTAGACTTCACGCTTCAAACTGAGCATCAGAATGGGGAAGAAGATGGAGCTAAGTGACTTTGAACGTGGCATGGTTGTTGGCAGCAGATGGGCTGGTCTGAATATTTCAGTAACTGCTGATCTACTGGGATTTGCACGCACAACCATCTCTAGCGTTTACAGAGAATGGTCCAAAAAAGAGAAAATATCCAGTGAGCGGCAGTTGTGTGGACGAAAATGCCTTGTTGATGTCATAGGATAATGAGCAGACTGGTTCGAGATTAAAGAAAGGCAACAGTAACTCAAATAACCACTCATTACAACCAGTATACCATCTCTAAATGCAACACGTTAGACCTTGAAGCAGGTGGGCTACAGCAGCAGCAGGCCACACAGAGTGCCACTCCTGCCAGCTAAGAACAGGAAACCTCAGCTACAATTCCCACAGGCTTACCAAAATTGGACTATGGAGGAGTGGAAGAACGTTGCCTGGTTTGATGAGTCTCAATTCCAGCTGTGACATTCTGATAGTAGGGTCAGACTTTGGCGTAAAAAACATGAAAGCATGGATCCATCCTGCTTTGTATCAGAAGTTCAGGCTGCTGGTGGTGTAATGGTGTGGGGGACATTTTCTTGGCACACTTTGGTACCAATTGAGCATTGTTTAAACGCGACAGCCTACCTGATTTTTGTTGCTGACCATGTTCATCTTCTGATGGCTACTTCCAGCAGGATAATGTCACAAAGCTCACATCATCTCAAACTGGTTTCTTAAACATGAAAATGAGTTCACTGTACTCCAATGGAATCCACACTCACCAGATCTCAATCCAATAGAGCACCTTTGGGATGTGGTGGAACGAGAGATTTATATAATGGATGTGCAACTGCGTGATGTCGTCATGTCCATATGGACTAAAATCTCTGAGGAATGTTTCCAGCACCTTGTAGAAAGTATGTAAGTGAAGGTAGAATCGGCAATATTCCAATGTCAGTGTCTTCAAAGATTCTAATTTGTTCTTTCGTTTTAATCTGTTTTATATATTTGTCTGTACCTCCTCCTTTGGGGTGGAGGGCAATGTCTGCTGTTTAATATCTTTCGCTGCCCATACTTGTGAATTTTTTTTTTTTTTTTTTACCTGTACCACAAGCTGTTCTTAAGTGTTCATAATGATTGATTAGAGGGGGAGACTGGGGCAAGCTACTCTAATTGGACTCCAAGACATGGTTTTTTGAATTTCCATTCAAAGCAATATTAATTTTCCACTAAATGCTTTCACTCAGCTGACCGTTGGAAGAATAAAATGAGAAATAACCCCTGGAGCAGTGAAGTGAGAACTGAGAGAAGAGAGACATATTAATAGCTTTTCTGCATTATGCCTTTATGGTATAGGGGTCTCTTTTGTGTCTGTGCATTTGAAATAGTCTAATTTGATTCTAGAACAATGATTTGTGGATTAAGCTTTGCTAAGGGCTAGAATTCTTTGAGCATCAGTAATCTGTAAAATGCATAGAACAGTCGGGCTGAAGAAAGGAGGTCATACCCTTTTATCTGGCCAATATAGACTATTCTCTTTTCTTTATATCTTACCGACCCTACAGTGCTGTGAAGTATGATGGCGCTATATAAAACAATAAATAATAATTCAATGCTGGCCAAATACAAGTTATAACCTTCCATCTTCTCTTTGACCAATATAGTAATATCAATTTCTTCTTTATCTAAGAAAAGATTTTTTAGATAACTAACATAATGAAAAATCCAATTTTTTAAGATGTCCTAAACTGTTTTTGTACCTTCCTTAACATGTTAAATAAATAAAAAGGACTGTCACATTTCTGAAGCATGTTAGTTTTTATTCATTTTTTGCCACTGTTGTATATAACAAACAGTCCACTCTACAGTCACTAAAGATTATCAGAGCCTTCCAAAAACATATTATGTAGTTTAAAAAAAAAATAGGCCGAGTTTATAATACTGTCAAATATGTAACCATAAATATAAAAAACACCATTATTTATGATTTTCTCCTGTGCTTACTAAAACAGTTTCCAAAATGATTCCAAGCGCTTATTTAAGCCATCATATTTTCTACTCAATATATACTTTTTTGTACAATTGTGGATATTTCTAATGTTTGTTTTCTATGATATGATTTTTCATACTTTGTGATAAATAATTATTACACAAGATGACCTTCACTGAGTCTTAAAGCAGGCATACCTTGTGCTCTAGGGGTATCAAACGCTCACGCTATATAAATCGCACTATGCAGGTTATTACATCTGATTAATATGCGTGCTGGGAAAATATTTAATTCTGGATGGCCCCTTTTTAAGTCTGAAAATTAACATTACACTTCCAGAGTTAAAGTGGATTCCTTTATTGGGCCAAAATGTGCAGTTTCTGTACATAAGCTTTTGGGATGCCAGGTCTCTTCTTCAGGTGGATTCCAGCATTTTCTATCTTCAATAAACATAAAATTACAAGACCAATTTAGATTTCAGAGTTACTGAAGATGTCACTAGCCATTAACATCCTCAATACAATTTAATTACATTTAAATGTGAATATCCAATGTTTGAAACAATGTATATAGATTATTGATGGCGAACCATTTCTTAAAAGGTTTATAGTATGTGCACTACACCTATATAATGCATCATCAATAATATATCTTCAGTCATTATACAAACCCCCATATGTTACACTCTCCTGATGGCCTGCTACATTTAAAAATAAAATTAAATGATTTTCTGTGTATTGATTATTGTTAAACATGATTTCCTATTACAATACCACCCTTCTTATCCATCCTCTCACAAGAAGGATATGTTCTCTCCCCTCATCCAATACATTGACAATATTCCCAACATAAATATTGGCTTGTGACTCAATTTCGTGTAAAACTAATGCAAAAGTTATTAATATAGATTTAATGTTGCTGCAGACACAGAGGCCATGGTTATAGGCAAAAAGAATTCAGTCATCTATTGATCAGAAAATCTTATGATAAAATGCCAGTATTATGATAATACTGTCTCATAGACAGTCAGGATGTCCTTACAAAGGCATCAAAACTATAAACCTATTTGAAGACCCTAATATATATAATATTACCTTGCAGTTTAGGTTCAAACAAGACCATGTTTGGAAGACCTTCAACTGATGACAACTACATGGCAGAACTTTACTCTGAAACCCAATTATGTCCTGTTGTGCACATTTTTCACATCACATTTGACTATATAAGGATTTTGCAGTATTCCCCATTTAGCGGCACTTCTATTTGCTTGGTTTTGTTGGTTCTCATTTAATACTTGTTATGCGTTATGGTATTGGCCAAGACTGTGGCTCACAGAAGTTAAGGTGCAGTAAGGAGCTTTATGTATCATGGACTCCCCACAGACTTTAAGTCCCAGAGTGGGTATGCACAATCATCACTAACAAAACCAGTTTTGGGGACAGCGCATTAGCAGCAAATGAGCAAGGAACAAACACAATGACAGGAAATTATTGAAAGTGGGCAAACCTTGGTGTGAGTTGGGGAAGCCAATATTTATCACTTCACCTACCAAGGCACTGTTGAGTAAAAGCTCATGTCTGACTGGGGAGAGTCCAGATGCTTCCTCGGGAGAATCAGATAACATTGTATCTGCTTCTTCTGAGGAAGCTGGGACCCGACGATATTCATTGAGAGGCAATAAATATTATTTTCCTGGACCCACTGGCTACTTAGAACTAAGTCTGTGTGAACTCGGTTCTTTTTGGGCATTTTCTGTTCACAGCTTGTGTGAACCATCTACATAGTAAGTAGTTCTTATTGGGCGCTCTGTCTTATACTTCTATAATGACATCTTGCAAGGACTTGGTGACCTATTGTTTTTCATTTGGAGCACATATTGCATCCTTATTTTATGAGTGTACAGTGGGGCGAAAAAGTATTTAGTCAGCCACCAATTGTGCAAGTGAATGACCTGCAGAGAGCTGGGACCAAAGTAATAAAGGCTACCATCAGTAGACCCCCCCTGCTTAAGCAAGTACATGTCCAGGCCGTCTGAAGTTTGCTAGAGAGCAATTGGATGATCCAGAAGAGGATTGTGCGAATGTCATATGGTCAGATGAAACCAAGGTAAAACTTTTTGGTAGAAACTCAACTCGTCGTGTTTGGAGGAGAAAGCATGCTGAGTTGCATCCAAAGAACACCATAGCTATGGTGAAGCATGGGGGTGGAAACATCATGCTTTGGGGCTGTTTTTCTGCCAGGACCAGGACGAAAGAATGAATGGGGCCATGTATCGTGAGATTGAGTGAAAACTCCCTTCCATCAGCAAGGGCATTGAAGATGAAGAAGCATTTCAAGGTCCTGGAGCGGCCTAGCCAGTCTCCAGATCTCAACCCCATAGAAAACCTTTGGAGGGAGTTGAAAGTCCGTGTTGCCCAACGACAGCCCCAAAACATCACCTCTCTAGAGGAGATCTGCATGGAGGAATGGTCCAAAATTCCAGCAACACTGTGTGAAGACCTTGTGAAGACTTACAGAAAATGTTTGACCTCTGTCATTGCCAACAAAGGGTATATAACAAAGTATTGATACAAACTTTTGTTATTGACCAAATACGTATTTTCCACCATAATTTGCAAATAAATTCTTTAAAAATCAGACAATGTGATTTATGGACTTTGTTGCCTCATTCTGTCTCTCAGTGTACGTATGATGAAAAATACAGGCCTCTGTCATCTTTTTAAGTGGGAGAACTTGCACAATTGGTGGCTGACTAAATACTTTTTTGCCCCACTGTATAGTATTTATTCACTGGTTCATTGCCATTACACTACTGTGTGTTTTTTATTTTTCTCCACATGTTATACTGCGTTACTCCATTCTGTAACTGTTATACTACAGATAGCAAGTCTTGCAGTCCTGTAGCACAGAGAATAAAAATATGAGTTGAAAGTGTCCAGAAGAATCAATATTAATCTCCTAGGTGAAAGTCAATCAATCTACGAGTAAGGTATTCGTTTTTTCTTTGTTTGAAGGTCCCTTGATTTTTTTTTTCTCTAACACAAGACATGAATGTAAATAAAGCAATTTAAGTTCAGCTTTGATTATATATTTCACCTTCTTTGCCTAATTGTCTCTGAACCCTACAAATTCGGACTCTTAACTCACCAAGCACTACAGAGAGTCCATGGCAGTGGCTGCAGTAAAACGCTAAACAGCAATTTTAATAACTAGAGTCCCCATGACAACCCACAGCCTAGAGACTGCCTCATAATGTATTCTACTGATATTGTGTTCAGGCTGGCAGAATTCAATAGAAATATGCCTGAAATTCCAAGCGTCGTCTAACAAAGCAAATGATAAGGGTTTAATACCTTTCATACTCTGCTTCTAGTCTCATTCAGATAATAAGAACTTAACATAGTAACTTCCCTTTAAAAGTCACAGTTTTATGTTCTACCTTAAGCACTTCAGTAAACGCTCTTGATTTATGTTTTAATACAACTGAATGTTGCTTTTTCTATAAGCGATATAAATATATGATGGCTGTATGGTCCCCTTACATTTCTCTTGTGGCCGCCAGTGCATTCTGCAGAATTCCCCTACTGTATATGCATTTGTCCCTTTGCCACCCCTTCAGCTATTTGCCATGTAGGAGATGCAAATAGCAGGGACATGTGCAGAAAACTCTTCCATTGATTTAAATGAGGGCAAATTTCTCCCAAGCACAAAACATCATTGAGGAGGTGTCCTCGTTCTCTCTGGTGCTGTTAAGGAACAGGTGGGGTTAAACTGGGTCAAATCACATTGCATGACCTCACGGTAGTAGCGCAGCAGCTCGTCCTTTGAGCTGAGTTCAGGACAGGCTGCGGCTTCACAATGGTATGCATGTTAGTGTGGTGATTGTGTGTATGCCAGGAATGTTAGTGTGGTAACTAGGTGACTGTGTCTAGGTATTTTAGTGTGGTGACTGTGTGTTTATTAGTGTATGCGTTGCTGTGGTTTGGTGTCTTAGTGTGTGTCTGAATGTGTGTGTATTTTTTGTTTTAGTGTCTGTGTTCAGCTGCTATGTTAGTATATTAGTGTGTCTGAGTAGTTAAGTGTGTTCCTGCTTTATGTGTGGGTATGTTTGTGTGTCTTTAATATGTTTATAAACAGTTAATTTCAAAACTAATGCCTATTAGTGTCATAGTATATATATAAAATATAGAAAAAATTAAATCTATACAGAATACAAAATAACATTTATTATTATAACACTACCTATAATAAGATTATGTTAAACTAACCTAGATGCTGCATTGTAATATCCAAAGAAGGATAGATCCAGCGCTTGCTTTTCTATTTCCTCAGATATTGACATTTACTTGCCATTTTTTCTATGACAATAAACATACATCTATCTTAATGTTTATTCTTTGAATTAACAAAGAATCCATATTGCGAAATCAATGACATTATGCAGGTTGTAATTTTTTTCAATAATTTTGGAAATACCTACAATAATGCATTTCAACCTACTGTACTATACTTGCTTTTCAGTTTTCTCTAGTCCTTCATTATTTTAAAATTCTTTTTTGCACATCTGAGTTCATTTTGCATTCAATTTATTTCACTCAATGGAAATCTGACCTTCTGCTCCTACATAAAGCTCATGCAACTCACATACAACATATTGGCTATGTTAAGAGGAAACCCAGTCTGGCCTTATCCATGCCATGGGATAGACATCCCAAGGTGATGAAGTCAAATACAGTGATTCTCATATACATAGTATTCCTTGCAAGAAAATAATGTTCAATATTTTAGTACAATAAAAATGTGTGCTACTGATTCATTAACAAACCAGATACCCAACTGTTGTTACTTTCCTTGTTGACATACTTATATTTTGTGCATGTTTCTACCATTTCTTGACTTTTCAGCAAGATATCTTACCTTAAAATAACAGCCTCAAGTGTCCGTAAAAGACCAAAAGAAACCCACCAATGATCAGAGATTATTTATAACAAACCAGTGCTTCTATCAAGTTAGCACATTGAATTTGGTATGCCTAGGTGAGCATGGCACAACAAACACAACTAAAATGTTCCACGGGCTATTATAATTTTATCACCATAAAGTCTCACAGTGCCTTGGATTAATACTGCATAGGACAGCATGGGCTTGGAGCAGGACAGGTACCCAGAGCTAATGTAATTTAAGGTTTGAATGGTTCTGACATTTTCCAAGGAGAAACTCTGTGAGATACACTGTCACACTTAGCTGGAGAAGACAGGAAACCTATTACATCTGACACAAGTGACTGCTTCTTAAATAGCCTGGCAGAGAGAGATATCAGGATATGAAAGGGGAAAATACTTAAATATGTGAAGAAAAATACATCAATAGGAGGTTTAATCCTAAAAGAAATGCTTATTGCAATGAAGGGTTGACTCACGAATTAACCTTATTAGAATGTAGAGGATCCACGGCTTCATGGGAAGTGTGTACATGACCTGCTTGGTAAATGTTCTTATATTCGTATAGTGAGAATTTGCTTGGTTATTCCGCCTAATAGGAAATCCAGAGTATGTCTATGGGGTACATCTATAGCAAGATGTGATTTATTTACTTTAGCTAGACTTAAGGCTATATATAATCCATAATAAACCTGCACACAGTCTCGCCTTTCCCTTCAAAACAGCATCAATTCTTATAGGTACACTTGCAGTATTTTAAGGAACTTGTATGTAGGTGGTTTCAACCATCGTGGAGAACTAACAGTTCTTCTGTGGATTTAGGCAGTCTCAGTTACTTCTCTCTCTTCATGTAATACCTGCCTTGACGATCTTGAGTTCAGAGCTCTGTGGGAGCCATACCATCTACCATCACTTTGAGGACACCTTGTACTTTATGCTGAAGAAAGTTCTTAATGACTTTGGCTGTGTTTGGGATTGCTGTGCCGGCTTGTAATGCTGAGCGCCGGAATATGACATCATTTCCGGCGGTCAGCAATAAAGCAGCGCACACCGTGGCAAGCAGGGAGACTCTTGCCGCAGCTGCTAAAGGTAAGTAAGTACAACTCTGGGGGTAGGACATAATAGGGAGGGAGATGAAGGGTTGATAATGACCCCTGGCGTCGGCAGGGGGGGCAGCATTTTAAACTTCGCCCCAGGTGCCGTTATGTCTGGCCCTGCATGTAAACTATTTTTTTTCCTAAGGAGGGACAGCTTTATTATATACCATAGTTACATAATTGGCAAAAAAGCACATTTTTCATTTATTCTCATCACCTCACAAGAGTTTAATTGATAGAAAATATTCTCAAAATAATTCAGGTGTCCTGATTTTGGAAATATCTCGGTTGTATAGAATTGCATCATAGTTCCAATCTATAGGTTACATAGATGACATTTAGTATGCGGTTTAATTCTAAATTAAAGAAACCCCAAAATACCCATAAAATCATATATTTACGTAAAGCAGATTACTCAGAGTATTTCATGAGAAGCATTTGGATACTTTTTACATTGCTTAGGATTTTCTTGCACAAGTTATGTGTTTTCGCAGAGAAATATAGCCAAACTTGTTCAGCTGCAGATTACATAAATACCCACATGCATATTTTTTTTGGTAGGTGGGTTTCTGGACATTACAAGTCATGTTTTGCTTTACTGGCTCTATGTCTCCTTTGGGACTGTTTAGCAACCCCCAATTACAAACAATATGTCAGCTGAACCTGATGACTTGGGTGTAGCCCTGGCCTTAAATATCTGCTCTGTCCTCCATTCTAGGCCTTTGTGGTGCATGTAGTTCTGCTCTGCAATTGGTTCCTGATTTGGCCTACTCCCGGTAATCTTCTGGTTCTGACCCAGCTTGTCTGACTACGTCTTCTCTGCCTGTTATTCCTGCCGTGCGCCCTTCCCTGGAGGGCTTCCTGCCGTGCGCCCTTCCCTGAAGGGCTTCCTGCCGTGTTCCTCTCTAGTACCCTGCCAGAAAGATTCCAGTGGTGTTCCTGCCACATTGACCGGTCTGTGAGCTTTCCAGCCACAGCGTCCTGTCCAGAGACTTTCTAACCTGTGTGCTTACCTACAGCCTGTACTCTGCCTGTGCTTTAACCTGCTGTGTTACCAGACCTGTTTGTACTTATGTCCAGCTAGCATACTGCAATATAGACTTATCTTGTGTGAGATTCTTCTGTACTTACCTGTTTGTTGTTATGCATCTCGGGGTACAGATGGAGCCCCTTACCTGACCTACTTACTTGAGTCCTGGCACAAAGCGTCCTTCAATAAGGTGAATGTCATCACCCTGAAAACCCAATTTTTTGAGAAGCGTATGATCTTTCTCTGTAATACTCAGCCAGCATCCTGATCAAGCCATCTAAACTACCAACAACCTCTACAGATCATGCTGACTTGGCCAACTCATCCATATCCAAGCAGCCCTCTCCTACTGTTTCACAAGAGTAAGGTTCTCCTACTTTTGTATAAGTTTGCTATTGTGTGTGTAGCTGTAACAGAGCTATGGAATCTCCAGGCACTATACAAATAAATGTAATACAAAGTAGGCACATTTCCAATTCCTTCTGAAGAAGAAAATATCCAAGGATGCCAAATAATGTTTAATACATTAGTGGACGTATCTGCCACAACAATAGCTGAAAGAGCAACACTGAACAAGTTGCATGGCAGCCTTTTTAGATAAAAGTAAAATAAAATTATAAAATCTATAGACCGTGTATAGTTTATTCATTTAAGTGCTTGAAATACTTACACTGGCGTTAAAATTATAAGCCCTTTGCACCCACAGTCTGATGTTTAATTTCTAACATTGCAATGATGCAGGTCCTAAATCTACTTAAGCAAAGTTAATGATACAATTTTAATTAGGTTTGAGTAGCCATAAAGGTTATTTTACAACATATAGACTACAATGAACCATAAAAAAAAAGTTAAATGCATTAAAAGCCAATTCGGTCCACACTGTTTTGAAGCACCGATCCTCAAAAGGCCTTCAATCTCCAGAAAAGTAATTTCACACAGGGTAAAATGGCAAAGCTCTTTTCACTGGCCCTTTC
>VKOC01035137.1:0-10648 GCA_009364415.1 Spea multiplicata | reverse complement strand
GAATTATACATTATAATATGTGTTCTTTTTAATAGGATTATATAAGCAACGTTTAAATATCATTACACCGAGGTAAAGAATGTAATTAGTGGGTAGTAATTAAGTTCAAACAAAATTCATGGAACCTGCCGGCAGATCAGCTCCATCCGGTCCCCATCTGGTCGCCGGTTTCTCCTGCTAAGGTAGGGTCCAGAAGTTGCTGTCCCTTCTGCCTTCCCTTCTCTCCTACTTTGTCGGGTAAAAGGACCCCTGTGGAACACTTGGGCCCTGGGAAGCCCCCCTTTTCCTTCATCCCCTTAGAGATGACCCCGTGTGTGTTTGGTTTTTTTAATTCAAAACAGAAAAAAAATCAATCTTTTACTGACTTATTTTTTTTTTTAAACTTGTTTGTGGGAAAACATTCTTGTCTGAAAGCCCAGAAAATGATGTCATTGATTACATTAACTTTCTCTGGAACACGTCGTCTCCTTAATATCTTACGAGAGAGCTTAATATATTTACCTTTCAGGTTTAATTAAAAAAAAACAAACAGTGACAATTTAAGATCACATGTAATTTTCAAGTAAATGTTAGTTCTTTACTGAGTAAACGTGAGACTCGGCTTCAGTGCCTTCGTATAAAAACAATAATATTCTTTATTCACTAAAATACCTCCAGGCTGCAAATAGCTGTAGAATTGAGTGGAAAAAAATAAACAAAATATTGAACGATCCAGATCTGGTTTTAAACAAACATTTAATAAGCAGCAATACAGTCAAGTACCAAGTCTTTCAGTCGTATACGATTTCTTTAAAGATAAAAATCTGAAATTTATAGTAAAAAAAACTTTCTGTAACATTGAAAAAGTGTTGTGTGGGAGGAGTTTCTAAAAAAAAAAAACCCCAAACAAACAAAAAAACCCTGGCATATTTGATGATCTGCCAATTTGCCCCCCCCCCCAGTACAGCAACCATGATATTAATAGTCAGAGTAACAACGGCCCCCCACTGGAACCAGTTTAGAGGAGAAACGAGATAACAAATATATGGATTTTTCTGGAATTTAACTTGCTGTTTACATTGTCACTCCTGGAACACTGTGCTTTTCCATCTCGTTTTTACTTTGTTGGCCGCCGATACCAACAAGAAGATGCATTTTGTCCTAAAATGTGGGATTATGGGTATGGATCTTCTAATTCCATAGTCGGAGAGCTACTTTTATTCTCTGCCTTTGCTTACAAGGAACCGACTAGGGATGAGAACCCACCCTGGCAACCAAGGTCCGAGAAACCGCGTATGTCCGCCGATGGATATTTGCGACATCAGGCTACGCTCTGACATCACTTGCCTAGACTTTTGTAGCATGTAGCATGTATCCAGCAGGTAAATGCTCACAGGAAGCAATAAGGATAAGTGGAAGGCACCAGCTTGTCTGCCATTTTTAAAGGTATGCTCAATGGCCACTCGAGGCCTCTATGTTATTACAATTCTATTGATAAGAGAGTAAATGATCATTAAGAGGGTCAACCCCAGAAAGCTTCCCCAGCACGAAGGGCCAAAATGTCCCTGGATAATGCATAGATATGCTGGGCCATCTTCTTTAGAGTATCTTGAGCTGACAATGGCCCTTTGTGACGTACAGTTAAGTAAACAAGATACATAACGTTACCTCATCTACAACCAGGGGACGACTAAGCGGTCATGGCGCTTTAAGGCCAGTGGCTGCCAAATGACAAATACAAAGGCCGGCTGGATGTTATAGGCCGACACACTAAAAAGCACCTCCTGCTCCATTTATAATTCAAAGGGCGATCTTCAACCTTCTCCCTCTCTCAAAAGAAAAACATATAAGAGATTTACGAATTTATTGAAGCAGCGGGGCCATCATTTTTTTTTAATTTTTAACACAGGAGTTTAGTCAGCACAATACCAAGAAGAAGCGGAAGGAAAATCCCGCCGAAGACGCCAACGCTTCCGCTGGTGCACTGAAAGTTTGTGTCGATGCTGACCTGATCAGTTGTCACAGCCTGTTTCCCGAAATCGCAGATGCTTTTAGTGGCGCACCCACGGAATGCCATAGAACTTGATACGGATCCTGTTGAAAACAAATATTTAATATGGAATTTATCACAGAGGGGTGGCTATGCAGACAAAGCCACCCCCATTCCTAAATAAGGAGGGCATTTTAACGCAAAGCCATAACATTTGTATGGGCCAGATAATGGCCGATCTGCCGGTGGGTTCTATGTTTGGAGGAAATGCTTTTTTTTACCTTTAATTTTTGTAGTTTGAAGAAGGCACATGTTTTCGTCTCCGGCGCACCGTATGGTATCATCCGTGTAGCACCATAGAGAGTCTGGAGAAATGCAACTGCGACAGACCAATCCGTTGGGCTGATTATTTTCAGCCGGCACTTTAAATAAGGACATTACACACATATATTACTTTTAATAAAGTTAAAGAGTTAAACGTACTATTTTTTTTTTTTTAAAGTTTAAAAAAATAAAAAGATAAAAATGTTCAATGTCATTTTTTGTAAAAAAAATAGAATAAATATATATATATATATATATATATAATAATATATTATATATAAAAATAAGATGACAGATACAATGTAACGCTTTAGCAAATAAAAAATTAAAATATATAAAAATATATATTAGCATGCAGAGAGATTAATTTGAATCTTGATGCTTACGTGCGGGTTGTGGAGGTACGCAGTTGTCGGTAGAGCAGCAGGTAATGCTCATGCTTGAACGGCTGTTTTGGGCAAATCCCATGCTTCCTTTCATGGTGCAGTATTGCTTAGCAACGCAGTCTCTAGAATATACCTGGGACACCCTAACTCCTCCTGTTCATTACAATAGGAAATGATTATTGTTAGCGACTTCTCCATTCTCCAGGGCGCTTAAGTTCAGTAATGGAATCCACATCGGGAAAGTTTTCTACCGTCTGGCTGTTTTTTAGAAGCCAAAACTTGCATAGCTTGAAGCAAGAGCAACGGGCGTTATACCGCAGCGGGGCTTTTTAAAAAACAAACAAAAAAAAACTATATAAACATAGAAAGTGACGGCAGATAAGAGCCAGTAGGCCCATCCAGTCTGCCCGACCTCTGAGTACTTTCCTTTAGTACCTGCCCTTATCCTATATCTAGCTTGGCCTTATGCCTATCCCATGCTTGCTTAAACGCCTTTACTGTAATAACATCTACCACTTCTGCTGGAAGGCTACTCCATGCGTCCACTACCCTTTCAGTAAAGTAATATTTTCTGATGTTTCCATTAAACCTTTGCCCCTCTAGTCCTCTTGTTGCGGTTTTATTTCTCCTTTTAAATAAACTCTTCCTTTACCTCGTTGATTCCCTTTAAGTATTTAAATGTTTCTATCATACCCCCCCTGTTATATATATTTTATTCCTGCTAACAAAATATTTAAATATGCAATTTTATCAATGAATACCCCAGGCCCCCTCTAAATTTAACAGCTAGTCTGTGCCTTTACCTCCTGCCCCCCCTCCTTCCAACATAACACATATGCAACGCAAAGGTAACACGGTACTTGGCGGTCCCCACCAGCTCATTTTTATTGTGGGGTCCCCACGTCTGACACACACACACACCGTGTGTACTCAGACATACAAGTGTAGCCCAGTGCAGTCACTCTGTCTAATTACAGTGCAGCTGGGTCGTCATGGATACCGACCTTTCCTTTCAGCACCAGGTCACTTGTCTCCTGTGAGCCAATCAGTATCTCTTTTGGGACCTATGCCAGTCTTCCCTGAGCTAGGGAAATGTTTCTCAGCCTATCAGGGGAGAGGATCTAGGAAGAAGCTTCTGGAAGAGCAGAGCTAAGCAGGGGAGTGAAGAAGGAAGAGAGACAGACTGGCCTCCCTGTAAGCAGGCCTGAGGTAAGCCTGCTGCTGAAGTACAAGTGTGCAGAGAATACAGCTTGGGGGCTCTATGCTTCCTGAGTGAGTGTGAGAGACTGCAAGTACTCAGAGCGTCCGAGTCCTGCATCCTGTACCAGTGAGGTGACAGCAGGGCTGCAGACAGACATCTGTGTGGGAAGACAGTCATTACTCTCAGCCAGGAGGTTAAAGGGGCAGCATCCCAGAGCTGCCTGAAGACACCAAGGTGAGGTACTTCACACACACACACACATATATATATCTATCTCAACATATATATATATCCTTATGTCCCCGGGTAGCGCTACCTGCATCAAGGGCCCCAACACAGGGACATCTGGGTGACAAGAACACCTACATTTGGGGTGGGGGAGCTGGTGTTGCAAGTTAATCAGTTATCTGTGTTATGTATATTCTCAGGACTGTTTATTTCAATATATTCTAATTTTATATATATATAGTTTGCATTTTAGTTGTGTGTATTATTTTCTTGTGTGGAAGGGGCCATTTCTCAGTGGGTGGGTTCCCCTACTCAACACAGTACAAATCACCGAGTGGAGGCACTGTGTAAAGAAAGAAGAAGATGTCCCGATCTCCCAGCAATTGCGGAGGCGCAGGTTTCCCCGTCACCAGCGTCACTGAACTATGTAACTACCAGCCTGACAGCGGAGCAACGTAAAAAACCCCCCAAAAAACAGGGTTACACAAGCCAGGTTATTGATCTGGAACGTACTTGCAATAGTTATCGTGTAGGACGATGCACAGACTTGGTCGGCAGGACAGGTGACGCTGGGACCGGTGCAAGAATCTGTAGTCAAGCTGAAACACTTTGTACACGACAGAGAATAGCCTAAAAAAAGATAAACATCTGGGTTTTATTTAATTTTACAAACACACATTATATATATATAAAGCTATAGGGTAATCTATGACGCCCCTCGGTCTATACACAGAGATAGGTATATCGGATACGATAATTCCACATTATCTCACCCCTTGACTAAAGTTTATTAAGGCAGTCCGTTATTAAGAAGGGTTATATCCCTTTAAAGGAGGCATGCACTTATTGTTTCAGCTTACTCATATCACTGCATATCTCCAAGCTGTCCTGGCTTTTGCAGGACAGTCCCTATTTCCAGGCACTGTCTTGCTGCCCCCTGTGCTGTTTATGTGGACAGAGCCAACCCCAGAGTATTCAGGGTCTTTTGTAAGAACAACACCCCCCCACCACCACCCGATACACTTCCTGTTGTCAGTCAAGTTCCTGTTTTTGTGGTTAAACATTTGACATTTTTATGGGGAATTGTTACAATTTTTTGTAAGCACAAACTCTTACCAAGCTGTCAAACACGAGCCGAGTAACAATGTTACTATACCAGATACTGTAAGTATCAAGTGCCCCAAATAAAATACAAAAACACTGCAGCTTCTTCTCCTTACTCACAATAAGCTCAGGACTCTGGACATTTTCCAAGGAATTTAACTTTGTGTTCTGAGCCAAAAAAAAAAGCTCACATTTAACCCAATTATAACAGCGGAGGGGACGTTGGCAGAATGTGTTTGGGAGGAGTGATGACATTTCCCCCCAATCTTTCTCCTTTAAAGGCTCGATTTAGTGTCTAATTTAGCCCCCAGCATTGAACGCGCATCCAAATGTTAGACCCCCGGAACGCTCACAAAACCTGAGCCATGGTTGACCGAGGGCGAGTATACTGTAGAGCTGAGTGCTTAAAGATTTCATATAACTGCTGGGAGAGATCAACCCACCATAAATAATTAAATAGCAACCGTCCCTTAGCCTGTAATGGAAAAACTAATGATACAAAAAAACAGAAAAAAAATTTAAATAATCGCAATTAAAGACTCCTGCCGTTAAATCCGGCTAAATATGTGTCCAAATTTACCATAATAAAGTCTAATTTTAGGCGAAGAATGCCAAGAATCCAGATTTTTTGTTAATCTTTAATCCTCCAACAATAAAAAAATAATATATATTTAAAGGGGTATAGACCAAGGGTAAGAATTTTTTTTTAGAAATTGAATTAAATATTATATTTTCAGAATATTAGAATACATTTTATTAATTTAACCTCTATTCAGTTTTAGGCAATGTATAAAGAGTGTAATAATTCACAGTATTTACTGATACTGTCCCTTAAAGAGTTAAACGGGCATAAAGTTCTAGAGTTTGGTGCGTTTCTAACGCTGACTTCCCTTTTCCCTGGTCCTTTAATAAAAATACATTTTGTTGCCGTTGGCAGGGCAGTCAGTTATGTATTAAGGGTACGTTGAATTTGAAACAATTTTTTATATTAATTTTGGGGCAAAAAACCCAAACAAAGATACTAAGCCAAAATATAAAAGCAACACAATCTGCATTCAGTAACTAAAAATAATAATATTTAGCATCAACATGTTTAAAAATAATTTTGTCACCCCCCCCGCTATATTTCTTTTTGAACAATGGAAAACTAAAGTAGATAGTTAAGGCCGCCGCCTAAAAACTGCTCTAAACGCTGAAATATTTAACTCATTAGTCGTGTCTGGCTGCAGAGGAAAACTATTACTTCTAAAAACAAATATATATATTTTTTTTTATTGCTGAAAAACCAAAATGTAGAAATGAAGAACAAAAAAACCCAACCTCTTAAAATGGAGACGTTTAATATTATCTCGTAATAATTGTAATTCAGTGTTTGCGTCGCGTCGATTTACTTACATGTGGATAGGAGAGCTGACAGGGTGCAGAAAAATCCAAATACAGATCGCATTTTGAAGTTAGGAGAGTCGGTAAAAGCACTCGGTGGTTTTCGAGTTCACGATGACTCCTGGAGAGCTGAAGGGGATTATTATATAGCCAAGCAATGTTAGTGTGGGTGGGGAGGTGGGAGAGGAGGTGTCCTAAGTGGAGGGTTTCAAAGTAGGAAAGGGTTAGAGGGAGTAGCTGTGGGATTTCTTAACTCCGAATGTGCATCAGCTCTGTTGAAGAATAAGTGCGTATTCTAGGTGTGGCTCGCTCGAAGGTCCAATTGTCTAAAAATTCTAAATCCGTTTGGAAAATTCTATTTGATTTGGAGATGTGTAGCTTTAACTCCCACGGGATACCGTGATATTTCATCACTGCGTCTCTTTCACTAGAGTCCATGAGATCATAACCCGTGAACCTAAAATGTATTTTTAGCATTTATGAGATTTAAGAAAACATTTTTTTTTAACTGATTTTTTTTCGGTTGATTATTAAGGCTGATTTATGCAAAATCAAAAATTTTGATGCAGTTGTGAATTTTTTAAAAAAATTTTACCATCACTTTTGGAGGTTAACCCCTTAAGGACCAGGCCGTTTTTTATTTTTTAAAATTGCACCAAGGCTGTTTTAACCCTTTTGCGGCACTCGTGTTTAGATGTAATTTTCTCCTCACTCATTTAGTGAACCCACACAAATTATACGTTGGTTTTTTTTTTTCAGACATGAAGGGCTTTCTATGTTTTTGATCATATCATCAAATTTTCTATAAAATTCAAACAAAAAGCACTTTTTCTCGCATTTATTTGAATTTTTTTTTTTACTCATCTACAAAGGCTAACGAAGAAACCTGCTTAGTATATTCTTCTATTCATCCTGAGTTTACCCAATGTTTTTATGTTTTCTGGCTTTTTTTCCTGCAAGTTATTGGGCAATAAGTACAAGTAACATTTTGCTATTTCAAAACCATTTTGTCGAAATCTAGTCATTCTGCCCCCATGTGCTATTTGGGACATCTTTTGGAATTTACCACATAAAACCATATAATTTTGAAAACTAGACACCCCAAGGTATTTCAAATGCTGGTATTTTAACTCTTTCCATGCACTAATTCTACTAAAACCCATTGTCAAACTTTGTGGTGGTAACTTTTTTCCATCACACAAATTGGACTTCAGGTACACAACACCCCAATATTTATTCAGCAACATCTCCCGAGTACAGCTGTATGCCCAGGAGGAGCCATATGCCTAATCCATTTATGTTAAAATCTCCTCACTGTGTTAACTTCTACCACTTCTGCTGGGAGGCTGTTCAACTTATGTATCACACTCTCTGTAATGTAAAAAAGAGTTGACAAAGAAACAAGTCCATAACAAATTCTAAACACAGAAAACATGTTGACTTGGTTGGTCCATGGATTCATTAATGATTGCAGAAGATTCAGTTGTATATGGCATTATATAGATAACCATTAAAATGTTAATGTTTGCTGTGTTCTCTAACAAAGTATGTGAGAAGTCACGGATGTCCCACACACATCAAAGGTCACTTTAACAATTAAATAAAGAAAATGTAGCAAGTGAATAAAAACAAAATGAAAATCAAACATTGAACGATCCAGATCTTGTTTTAAACAAACATTTAATAATAAGAAGCAATACAGTGATGTATCAAGTCTTTTAAATCAAGTATTTCAACCAAGACGTGCACATTTAATACTACTGACTAGGGATGAGAACCGACCCTGGCAACCAAGGTCTGAGAAACCCCGTATGTCTACCGTTGGATATTTGTGACATCATGCTACGCTCTGACATCACTTGCCTAGACTTTTGTAGCGTGCAACCTCGTGTATCCAGCAGGTAGATGCGCACAGGGAGCAATAGAGATAAGTGGAAGGCACCAGCTTTAAAGGTGTGCTCGATGGCCACTCTAGGCCTCTGTTATTACAATAGAAGAGCAAATGACCCCAGTAGGCTTCTCCAGCACGAAAGGCCAAAATGTCCCTGGATAATGCATAGATAATCCATAGATAACCCATAGATATGCTGGGCCACCGTCTCTAGAGTATCTTGAGCTGACAATGGCCCTTTGTGACGTACAGTTAAGTAAACAAGATACATAACGTTACCTCATCTACAACCAGGGGATGACGGTCCTGGCTCTTTAAGGCCAGCGGCTGCAGAATGACATAAATACAAAGGACGGCTGGATGTTACATTGTTACATTCTGGACATTTGCCCGGCGTCCCGAAAGGCCAGACTGCCGACAACTCACCGATTACTCAACAAGCCTCGCCATTCCAATACCGACACTCTAAAAAGCGCCTCCTGCTCCATTTATAATTCAAAGGCCGATCTTCAACCTTCTCCCTCTCTCAAAAGAAAAAAAACATTAAAAACATATAAGTGATTGGTGAATTGATTGAATCGCGGAAGCAGCGGGGCCATCATTTTTTTAATTTTTAACACAGGAGTTTAGTCAGCACAATACCAAGAAGAAGCGGAAGTAAGACCCCGCCGAAGACAGCAACGCTTCCGCTGGTGCACTGATAGTTTGTGTTGTAGATGATCTGATCATCTGTCATAACCTGTCTCCCGAGATCGCAGATGCTTTTAGTGGCGCATCCACGCAATGCTATAGAACTTGATACGGATCCTGTTAAAAACAAATATTTAATCTGAAATTATCACAGAGACACCAATTTAAGACGAGACCAACAAATGATTAAGGATTGAGTCTTTACAGCAGGAGAAACAGACAGAAGGGGGCCAAATGGGGCCGATCTGCGGGGAAGTTCTATGTTTGGAGGAAAAGTAATGGTTTTTACCTGTCGTTTTTTGAGTTAGAAGAAGACACGGTGCACTGCATTGTATCACTCGTGTAGCACCATAGAGAGTTTGGAGAACTGCAACTGCGACAGACCAATCCGTTGGGCCGATTATTTACAGCCGGCACTTTAAATAAGGACATTACACACATATATTATTAGTGCAAACAGTGTGCGACCCTGGTCCCTCAAGTATGCTTTACGCATGAGCGAAAGCTCTCAAGATTTCTTTTAATCTAAGTGTATCCAGAGTCCGTTTTTGATGAGCCTTATGTATCCAGCCCATTTGTGAGTGGATCTTACACCTTATTTTATTATTATTTGATTTACATATTACACTATTGGTATTTATTTTTGTTCCCCCATGTATACGCGCTCCGCTATTGGTTGTTGAGACACATATATTATTAGTAATTTTTTGTGGCTTTTGCACCTTTTATGAGCGGAAACATTCAAAGGAGCTGAATGATCGTAAAAAAAAATACAAATGTAACTACATTTTAAAAAAAGGGAAAAATAAGTTAAAAAAATGAAAATAATATAAAATGACCAATGTATTTTTTCGTAGGAAAAAAGTAAGCTAAAATTTAAGATGGCATAAAGATAAAAATGGAACACATTTAACAAAAGGAGCAACTAAGCTAAAAAATAAGATGACATAAAAATACAAATGTAACTATTTATTATTAAAAAAAATAGGAGAAAAAAATATAAAACATATTAAGAACATACAGAGAGATTAATATTAAATCTTGATGCTTACGTGCGGGTAGTGAAGGTAAGCAATTGTCGGTAGAGCAGCAGCTGACGCCGATTCTTACGTGGGTGTTTTGGGCAAATGCCATGCTTCCATTAAAGGGGCAGTGCTGCTTGGGAACGCAGTCTCTATAATATTCTTGGGACCTTTCCCCACCTGTTCATTACAGAGGAAATGATTATTGTTAGCGACTTCCCATTCTCCAGGGCGCTTAAGTTCAGTAACAGACTCCATATCACGAAGGATTTTAACCCTTTAAGAACCAGAGATTTCTAGTAGCTTGAAGCTACAGCAACAGGCTTTATACCCAGGGGCGTAACTAGAAACTTCAGGGCCCCGGTGCGAGAATCTGTTAAGGGCCCCCCAACCCATCTATCCCTTTCTCACGATCTCCCTCTCCCTCCCTAACCCCCCTTCTCACAATCT
>VKOC01035136.1:0-14641 GCA_009364415.1 Spea multiplicata | reverse complement strand
TCTTTCATTCTTTTCCCGTCCATTTTATGCCTATGCCACTCCTCTATTTTTTAAAGCATACCTATATTAGTGGTCTTTGCTTAGGAGTAGTAGAGGGCTACCAAAAGGGGTAGGGTGGCAATTGTTCTCTCAAATTCTGTGACTTGATGACTTTGGGCAACTTGTGTGTTTTATTGCAATTCCACATATAGCCACTGGGGTTGTGGACATTTTCACCAGGATCGAATTCCTACACTCTCAATGTATCGTTAGCCATATGTGTTTGGGACAGCAACAATAGTGGGCAACTTGACTAGACTTGCACCATGTGCAGAATGTTGCCAGCACGCTCCTGTTTTGGGATGCTTGCCCTGACTGCATGCTGTGGCAAGCTCTATACATTTCATTATGCTTCAATGAGGAGAGGTATGTTTACAGAACTCTTCTACAAGCTCTAATTGCTGTATATTACACAGTCATATGTGAAAAGTCCAAAAGTCGTACTTTCCAAAAATAATAAATGTCTTTTTTTAAAAAAAAAATCTAAAATTGTGCAAATGCTTTACATTAACACAATATTGAATGATATTTTAAAGAGCATAATAATGCTAATATCTCTGTTGTGCTAAAAAGGTTAATCATTTGGTTTTGCGCTATTTTTAACCAATGATCTGTAATAGAATATATTTTTTGTTAGGTAATCTGTCAGTAGGCTCGTCTTATATAATTTTTATTGGCCCCGTCATCTCATCCATTTCCACAGAGCATTGTGGCACATTATTCAGAGGTGATCATCTGGTTGACAGAAAGCTTTGATGACTTGTCAGCTGCATAGCTGCACACAGGATGCTCGAGAAGAAGATTCTAAAACATGAAGTAAATAGCAAATTCATTCCAGACACTGGATTTTAAAGTTAATATTGATTTGCACTAAAATAACCTATCTTTGGACAGAAAAAAAACATACATACTGATTCTGTTATGCCTATGTCATAATGCTTAAATTATAGTGTACATATTATCCTGATGTATTTAAGAAGACCCAACGTATCATCACTACAACGTCTTTTGTACCATGAGCAATCCTAAGCAATGAAATGATTAGCAACTCAGTTTGAGTTATTGAACAGGCTGCAGTTATTATATCTTGATTTTGCATTTATTAATATAAATGCCATGCAGCACGTCAGATATTACAAATTTCTTGAGTACCTGGCAATTAAAACTTGGAAATATTTCAAAATAGCAGTCTGTGTGGGTGACGAGTAAGTCATATGCATGCTTTATATGAAATATTCCTTATTAAATCCCACTTTTCAAATATAATAAATATGAAGTTCATATGAAATATGTGTATCTAGCCTGGATCCGATTATTCACAACGTATCAACTAATATTGTCTAATTGAAGTATAGTACTAGTGTTGTCATGTTCCTCTCAATAAGAGCAAGTCCCGCACAGAACCTGATGAAGCCGGCATGTAGCATTGGGTAGTTTGTTGTCTTATGAGGCTCAGAGAGGCTCAGTACTCAAGTTCGGGATTCTTTGCCTTGTTTGAATTTACAATAACTTTATAATTACACTATTTAGCATCCCCTCTTCCCACTACATGCCTCCTCTGTACCTTTTAACCAGTATATCATTGCTCTAACGGCAACTCATTGAGAGGCACAAGACCGTAATATTACAGTACTTCAATTAAACAATATTACTAGCTTTTGTTTTTCTTGATGCTCCC
The DNA here is from genome assembly GCA_009364415.1 of Spea multiplicata. Classification (NCBI taxonomy): domain Eukaryota; kingdom Metazoa; phylum Chordata; class Amphibia; order Anura; family Pelobatidae; genus Spea; species Spea multiplicata. The sequence goes on along the minus strand of VKOC01035136.1, from coordinate 12,924 downwards.
TTATTTTTTTTTTATTTATTTTTTTGTAAATTCTCCGTTTATTGTAATAGAAGCAACAGAAGATATCACAGCACAATACTGCGAAATAGGATGTTATACAACAGTAACGTCGGTTCAGTACACCCATAAGTACATCCAAACGAGTAGTGTACAAAAAGTCATATAAAGAAAGTATATATACTCTTATACAGTGAAAAGCATAACATACAATCAGTAAGCGATACATAGGTGTAGACATAAATCACAGTGGTGCAGAACAGAATACACTTATGCAGGCAGATACCAGATTAGCGATTCATGTGCGATGGGAAATCGGTAACCGTCGCAGTACGAAACCATCGCTGAGGCCGCAAAGGTAGGCCACAGCAGAATAAACGGAGAGCCAAGGCATAATATTAAAAGGCATATAAGAACCTGTATAAACAACAGAAAAAAAAACACAAACTAAACGATGCGCGTGTTGACGGTGTCAGTCGATAAAAGGAAAAGAATAAACAGATCAATTAAGCAGAGGCGGGGTAGGCCTGCAGTAATATCAAAAAGGTCTATTTGGCAGATTGCAGTATCTCAGGAAGTCTAGGAGAAGAGATAAGGGCCTTCCACCAAAACCATCGCCTATTGTACTGGAATTCCTTCCCACGGGACGTCCACACCAATTCCTCCATTTGTGAAATAAAATGCATCTTGCTAAGCCAGATGTGCATAGGAGGAGTTTCCTTTTTCTTCCAACATATCGGGATCACTGCCTTGGCTGCGCTGAGTATGTGGTAGGTGACTGAGTGTTTGTATGCTGTCAGTGAAAGAGAAGTGTGATGCAATAGGACTGCTTCAGGGGTCAAAATATACGCAGGGTCGTTTACTTCACGAATCACACGCTCAATTACCATATATGTAGGAAAGTGCCTGGACCATCTTCACACCTCCAGCACAGGTCAGGCACACCTGGTAAGAATTTATGAAGAGTATGCGGGACACGGTACCACCTGATAAGCAGTTTGTAAGAAGCTTCTTGTATTCTGCTGGCTAGGGCACCCTTATGGGTCGACTGAACAATTTTATCCCAGTCTGCCTCAGTGGAAATGTGTGGAAACTCTCGTTCCCAAAGGGCTAAAAAGTAGGGTTTGTGAGAAGTATCTAAAGCCAACAAAATGGAGTATAGTGTGGACATCAGGTGACCCGGTTCGGAAGTTGCAGTACAAAGCTGTTCGAAGGCTGTCAAGGGTCTACAATAGTCAGAACGTCTAGGCAGTGAGGCAATGAAGTGTTGCAGTTGGATGTAGAAGAAAGTGTCTTGGGCGTGTGGGGGACGAGAGCCCAGGAGGTCTGTTATGGGTTTCAGAACCCCATTAACACATAACTGGTGGAAACACAGATCGCCCGAGGGGGCAGGTGAAAACCGTCTGCACCTACCGGTGAGATAACCTGGAGGGAAGGTTGGGTTGTCAGAGATCGGGTAAAGAGGACTGGGGTGTGAGAACAATCGACCCCCCGTGACGTATTTTTTGAGGACGCGTAAAGTCGGCGAGATAGTAGGATGCCTGATGTTGGTGAACCGGTTGAACCTTACCGGGAGCCAAGGGTAAGAGTGGATAGGATGCGGGAGCGCCTCCTCCTCCAGCAGAACCCACTGTTTATGGGCACGAAGCGTCCACTCAACCACCCTCCGCATATGCGCCGCGTGGTAGTATAACTCTAAGTGGGGAACCCCCAACCCCCCGCAGAGCCTGGGTCGGACCAGATGGGAGAATGCCAGGCGGTGAGTAGATGAGGACCAAATATATTTTAAAAAGGTTCGGTGACATTGTGTAAAGTAAGTTCGTGAGATAAATATTGGTAGGGTGTGAAATAAGTACAGGAATCTCGGTAATATGTTCATTTTTAAGACCGAGACTCTCCCGAACCAAGACACATGTGGAAAGGACCATTGGCGCAGATCCCGAGACACCCGGTCCAAAAGGGGGACAAAGTTTAGGGAGAATAATAAGGAGTGGTCAGCAGGAATCTGCAGTCCCAAGAATTTAAAACTAGTAGCGCACCATTTAATTGGGAAGCGTGAACTTAAAGCAAGTTTAACCGAGTCTGAGACTCGTACGCCCAAAATTTCAGATTTTTCTAAATTAATTTTATAATTGGATATCAGTTGGAAAGTCTCAAGCTCCTGCAGAAAGTGAGGTAGAGATTTAATAAATTTTAGTGATTTAATAAGTTAAATTTAATAAGTAAAGTTTTATTGTGTTTATTGTACTTACATATGTATTAGTGGATTTGAATTCCAATCCATATATTAGGAGTGGGCTTTTCCTTTTTCTTTTTTTGTAAAAGAAAATGTTTGCAACATTTATTAGAGACGCACATAAAATTAAGGCAATAAATTATAGCAAGCCACCAAAAGGTTCAGTGAAAAAAAAAAGAAGACCTATGAAAAATATGAATTATGTTTTCTAGAAAATTTTGAAATTTAAATTTTATGTTTTATTGGATTGTTTACAATTAAAAATGCTATATACTACAAAAATTATAGCTTACATACGAACCAACAGATGATTAGTAGGATGGCTATACTCAAAAAGTGCTCATTATGGAAATAATGATGACATCTGTTCTTTTTTTAGAATTCTAGTATAAATCACAGGGAAGCTGCTGTCAAAGTGTTTCTAGGAAAGTATTTGTGAAAACAGACTTCTTTCTATTCTTATTATTTCCTCTGTTTTAAAATAACATTAAGATATTTTTGTTATATCATTTTAGTGATTTAAAAATGTTGGATTGGAAGAATATGTTCAATAAATTATTATTAAATATCTATAACAGAACACAGTAATATGACCATACAACTAACTAATTTAACTATTTTGACAAGGTCATCTACTACTGCCTTCATCCACAGCAGCAAAACAATAAATATCATTTGTGGTCAAGATTAAGGTGGTACTGGTAGAGAAATGGGCAAAACTGGCAAGGAAGAGCCAAAAGATGCAGTTCTGGTGCTAGATAGTCCTAATTTATGACCAACCCACCTCCTACACCTGTGGGGCTCCTGGCAGGTTCTTAGCCTGTTTTATTGGAAAATGTTAATGGAAATGGTATTAAAGTTTACTTATACACAGTTCAGGCTCTTCAAGCAACCAATATACACTTGCTACTGCATAAAGAAAAGACCCCATGTGTGTCTATGTAGACACAAATGGGCCAAAGTGCATCTTGTAGTCTTCTGTCTACGATGAGGCAGAAGTTGGACACAAGCATTTGCCAGTTTTCTTAAACCACCAGGTGATGTACAGAATGTTTAAATTACACACCTTATCAATGAATTAATGTAATTCGAGAAATTCATTTTGTAAAATAAAATCAGAAACATTCGCAAAATGTCACAATGCAGCTTCAAAACTAAAATATAAAATATATTTCATAATGTTCCTCCACTAACAATGTCATTTGATTTGGTTTCCGACACCTTCACTTAAATATATTGTAACAAATTTTTAAAGTAACTTAAAATAATTATGTGTCTACATTTCTTCCTGCTGACTCATGTAGGATTTGTAATTATGAATACAACTGTATTTTGCAATTGTAAAATGTCTGCACCTGTGTAAAAAAAATAATTAGCACCTGAGAAACCAGTTGAGGGCCAGCCGAGGCGGAATACAAAGATGGTCTAATTGCTAGTCAAGAATTCCATTGGAGACTGTGCATAAAATTCCAAACGTGCCTGGTTTAGAAAATTCAACCAAAAAACAGTTGAACTTTTAGAAAAAAATGCAATTTTGGCTGTGTTCTAATATATAAGGAACAATCAGACTTTTTGATGTATAAGATTGCTGTTATTATTTAATGTGAACACACATTGGAAATACAGAAAGCTGTTGGCTGCAAACAGTAAGACATACAACTAATATTTAAATTGTACTCAATCTAGTGCTGCAGGACAATATTATAAACCGGTATCAGCCGCACAAATAATTTTTGGGGATTTTCTGTATGTATTATTGTCACTACATAATAAAAGAAGCAAGGACATTATTCCTTGCTTCTTTTATTATGTAGTGACAATAATACATTCCCATCTATTATTTGAGAAGACAATCAATAAGCTAACGAAAGCATCAATGAAGGATGTGGTAGCAGATATTTCTTAGATTACAACAGATAATTAGCAATTATGATGATGACATACAAGAACCTAAATTAGATCCCCTGCCATCATTCAGTTTAGAACAGTAATTTCTGTATTTATGTGAAATAGATATATTGGAACACAATACTAAAAATATGAGGTTGTAATTATTTCTAATAATAAATATACTTAATTAAAGTTTAAAGAAAAAAACAGGTAAACTGACTAGAGGTCAGAACCATTTGACCAAAACTGGCCATCTGGTACATGGGTAAATGCTTGGTGGGCCGCTGACCGACAGCACCACACACCCACCTGATGCTGCAGAATGCGACCAGCTACTGAATATGCTCAGATGCACGTTACGTGAGTATAAAAATGTAGTAAAACAATTGGTAACACACTATGACATGAAGGACTGAAATCCTGCAGCGACCGCAAGGTCCCCCTGCTCAAGGAAGCACGTGTACAGGCCCGTCTGAAGTTTGCCAATGAACATCTGAAGGATTCAGAGAAGAACTGGGTGAAAGTGTTGTGGTCAGATGAGACCAGTATCGAGCTATTTGGCATCAACTCAGCTCTCCGTGTTTGGAGGAGGAGGAATGCTTCCTATGACCCCCAAGAACACCATCCCCACCTTCAAACATGGAAGTGGAAGCATTATGCTTTGGGGGTGTTTTTCTGCTAAGGGGATAGGACAACTTCACCTTGTCAAAGGAACGATGGATGGGGCCATGAACCGTCAAATCTTGGGTGAGAACCTCCTTCCCTCAGCCAGGGCATTGACAATGGGTTGTGGATGGGTATTCCAGCATGACAATGACCCAAACACAAGGCAACAAAGGAGTGGCTCGAGAAGAACCACATTAAGGTCCTGGAGTGGCCTAGCCAGTCTCCAGACCTTAATCCCATAGAAAATCTGTGGAGGGAGCTGAAGGTTCGAGTTGCCAAATGTCAACCTTGAGACCTTATTGACTTGGAGAGGATCTGCAAAGAGGAGTGGGACAAAATTCCTCCTGAGATGTGTGCAAACCTGGTGGCCAACTACAAGAAACATCTGACCTCTGTGATTGCCCTAAGTCCTAAGTCATGTTTTGCAAAGGGGTCAAATACTTGGTCTCATCTTAGAGTCAGTATAGCCATATGCAAGTTTAAATACTCCCTTACTGTGTTGACCTTTACCACTTATGCTGGGAAGCTTTGCTGTACGTTTTAGGATTTCAGATATAGATAGACTACAGGTAGCATTTTCCTTTTGCATTGGACACATCACATTGACTATGCTGTATTCCAGTTATATTTAGGGACACTCAGCTGAAACTGCCTCATGGGCTAAATTGCACCAGCCCCCCTCTGTACTTAACGGCACATTTTTTTTTCCATAGAAAAGGCTCTGTTGCTTACAGAGAGATATGGACAGCAGAGCAGACATGATTGATTTATATGTACATTTGGAAAGATGTTTTAAGTGCTGAAATGTTAAACTTAGGAAAGGCCATTGCTATTCTACTGAGCAAGATTTTCAAGTTAAAAAGCCCTATTTAGAGCTAAAAATATATCTGTTCTGGTTGGAACTTATGAAAACTATTAATACTTTTGGCAGAGTCTAAATACAAATCATTTAAAATTACATTTTCTTTGGGAATTAAATATAATACTGTATACAATAATTTTATAAGTTTAGAATTAGTGAAAACCATAATTTTATTTCATTTTCATCAAATAAACTTATTTTATCTGTTAAATGGAGGTTGTCTTTGTAGGCAATCATGCAACTTTTTGGATGGCTTTTCCTGTCAAAAACACAGAGCTAGTGGTTTATGGCAATAATAAAGAATCCCTGCTTTTCCCATAAAAATCTCTCCTCTCTATAATTTCATTAGTTGTGGTAATCTATGGGTCAAGGCTGTATGCTTATAAAGTGACTTTGTTTGTTTTGTAGATTAAGCAAATATAACAAAGCTGGGTGAAAACATTATATTATATTATGTTAAAAGGAGAAGAACTGTTTTTTTTTTTTTAAAAGAAAAGACCACAATATTTTTTTAAAAATCTTTGAAATTGATTACCTATATAAATATTTTGGTTGGAATATTCCTTTAATAATAAGAATGCCTTATTTTAATTCATGGTTTAATTATAATTTTTAATACACATTTTTGTCGCAAAAAATAAAATTTGGTGTTGAATGTCTGCTAGCTAACCTAGAGATAAACACAAAATAATGAGCACATACATAAATAAAAACAAGGGGAAAATGCTACCTTATTCTATCAATTTGCCAATGAAAGTTTACAAAATGTGTCTAGACAATAATTGCTCTAATCAATTTTGATTGCACTGGCAAGTAAATGGATTTTATATCCTTCAACAATAACGGACATTTAATGTATTCTGTCAAAACAACAGAAATAAGTTAATTTTTGATAAACATGGAAGCTCAAATAATACAACACTCAATATCAACCTATTAATTAACTTTAATTCACATACTGCTTATGTAGTAGGATAGTTTGTATTGTTATCTATTTTTATTTATTAAGCCATCCGGGGATCAGGCCATACCTGATTGCTGATTCACAAGAAGCTGCTCTGGACAGGAGGCAGGAGTAATTGTTTCGGCTTTTAGGATGTCACCAAATTAGTACTTTTTGTGTGAGGTTTTTGTGAACTCATGTTTTAAAATAAGCTTATTACCTAATTTTATACTTTATTTTATGTTCTTTGTGTCTTTGTTCTGCCTTTTTCTTCCTGTAAGTTGTTTGGAGGTAAAGCAGGAAAAATAGGCAAGCATAAGGATCTGAGCGACTTAGACAAGGGCCAAATTGTCATGGCTAGACAACTGTATCTCCAAAACTGCAGCTCATGTAAGGTGTTCCCGGTCTGCAGTGGTCCAAGGAAGGAAAAGTGGTAAACCTGTGAGAGGGTTATGGGTGGCCAAGGCTCATTGATGCATGTGTCTGATGAATCACATTTTCTTTTATTATCATGTGGATGGCCAGGTGTGTGTGCGCGTTGCTTACTCGGAGAACACCAGTATGCACTATACACAAAAGGCAAGCCAGCAGAGGCAGTGTGATGCTTTGGGCAATGTTGTGCTGGGAAACCTTGGGTCCTGCAATTCATATGGATGTTACTTTGCATTGTTCCAGACCAAGTTCACCCTTTAATGGACATGATATTCTGTGATGGCAATCACCCTTTTCAGCAGGATAATGTTCCCTGTCACAAAGTAAAAATGGTTCAAGAAGGGTTTAAGGAACACAACAAAGAGTTCAAGTTGTTGGCTTGGCCTCCAAGTTCCCTGGATCTCAAGCCAATCGATCTGTGGAATCTGCTGGACAAACAAGTCCGATCCATAGAGGCCCTACCTCGCAACTTACAGGACTTAAAGGATCTGCTGCTAACGTCTTGGTGCCATATACCACAACACACCTTCAGAGGTCTAGTAGAGTCCATGCCTCGACGGGTCAGGGCTGTTTTGGTGGCAAAATATTACAATATACACAATATAATGGGATAGTCTTATTTGCTTGACACTACTACCACAGAAGAATGCATATTAAAGTACTCTGTAAATAGCTCTAATGTTCTGGGAGTACTTTAAAATATATTTTCTAAAACATTGACTATGGTAATGTTTAGGAAGCAGTCACTGGGTCTGAAGTCTATTATAACACCCAGAAGAACAGTGTTATGCATGCACTATAAAGAGACAAGGAGAGAGAGATGGGTCAATCCACCTAGAAGTAGAGGGTAAGGTAAGGAGATGGGCTTACCGCTAGCCGCCAACTCAGGACAAATCTGTATGCCTGTTTGCCCCAGGCCATTTGTGGTAAGGTAATCATGGCACCTAGCTGTCCTCCCCCTCTATAGGTGCAAACGGCATGTGATTGCGGCCTACTCTGCAATGGTTAAGGGGACTCCCGACTGCCAGAAAAGGGCTAGTGAGGCCTCACATCGCCACTAATTGGCTGCTGTAATTACTTTCATTGAAATTAAAGGGCGCTCTTTTCTTTCCATGATTGATAGTGTTACCTTCCAATCAGTGGCAGGAAAGAACTCCAGTTGAGTACACATGTGCACTGAGACCATTGCACACTGACTTCACCAGAGCTGACTAGAGGCCAAATGCATCTCCTGCAGAGCATTTAGCTGTGGGTGGGGAAAGGGGCAAATGCATTTGGGGATTTTGCAGAATCCCCCCATGCATTTGCAAAACGGATCACACAAAAATCACATGCAAATCACACAGCTATCATATTCATTAATATGCATATGAAGACTGAAGTGTCCCTATAACCATGATAAATATAAATATAAAAGAGCTGCTCTTAAAATTTTTAAAGAAAATAATATCAGAAAAGACTACAGCCCCCTCCCCAGCCAAGAATGAAATACAAAAGAGATTGAATATAATAGAAACATTTACATGCATAGCCATAAAACAAAGCATTGGAGGGAAGGGTTGGTGGCAGAGTGGAATCAACATCTAGAGGTAGACAGCCTAGGCCAGAATACCTCAGAAAAACATGAACATACGACTAACTAGACTTGTGCATTTGTATTCAGGCGAACATAAAAACAAACACGATAGGTGCGTTTTCGTTGTTCAGCCCGAATACCGAACATACGAACATGGCAGCAGCAAAATGTATACGAAGACACACAACACGAAAAATCTTCCTAATCTCATTAATCTCCCTGGTCCCTTCCCCGTCTAGCCTTCCTTATCCAATAAACCAATAAAGTCGTTCCTATGGCCCTTTAACTCCTGACGGCGAACCTAGGGATTTCCGCTCCCTGAAGAGGCCCCTGAAGCCAACCAATAGAATTGCTTGCACGGCCCTGTAACTCCTGACGGCGGAACTTCGCCTGAGGACACTATGGTCTCTATTGGTCATTCGTACGGACCTGTAACTCTTGGAGCGGGGAGACCAGTGTATATAACAGGGGCAGCCATATTCAATTCATATTCTCAAAATGTGCATGAGTAATCATTTCTATTTGGTTATTGTTCACAATGACTATAAAAAATGTCTGCTAGCTATTTTTGAATTTAGATCTGTGATTCAGCGTATTTATTTAAGATAATGTAAAGTCATAGCAATAGTTTAAAAAAAAGGGTGGATACCTACATTTTCTTGCTTATACTAGTAAAAGTCATGCTCAAAAAGTTTCTTTATTCTAGATTCTAATTTCTGAATGCAGACAAGGTGCTTTGAGTCTTAACCTTTCCATGGTCCATTGGCATTTAGTCTGAATGTGAAATATACAAGCTAAAGGATTTTTTTTTTTGCATTTCAGGTGAAAAAGTAAATATGAAGTGCTGAACAAAGTATATTGGAACGGGAACAGCGCTCAAAGAAAGTATCTTTTTAATGTTTCATTTCATTACAGGAACACCCTGACGGTTTTTGAAGTCCTAGATGTCAATGTCAAGATAGACATGATTTCCAAGGAATCAAATCTCCCAGTTCAGCTTCCCATACAATCATGACTTTCTCTGAAATGTTTGATTCATCCCTCCGTGTGTTAAGAGCCTTAATATAAAATCTCTTTCAGAGATATATTCTTACCAACTTTTTTTGCAGTACACACGAGACACCAAATGTAATATGCCATGTGTGGTTGTTGACAGATGATTGTTATTACGTCCTGATATGAAAATCATAGAATTCGAGGAGGGTGTACTTTATTTTTCACATGACTGTAGCTTCATTTAATCTATTTGTATTCTGATGTGCCTGCTTGTTTTTAGCAAACTACTAAAGATTTTGAATTTACCTTGGTAAACTTCACCTTCACCACAGTCTGTCCCTGGGCTTTGATATTTCTGAATATTACCACATCATTTTACCTGCAGCCTTCCTTGATAATATACTATTATGTGTGTGTTTCAATAAATAGTGGCAGTCCCAAGACAAATTCAGAGAAATTACAGCTTCAAAGAAAACCCAAAGTACCCGTCCTAAAAGACTTTGTCCATTGATGGATCACACAAATGATCCAGAGGTGATTTTAAAGACCTTGGCAAATTGCGCAAGGTGCCCACTGTAACCAAATGTGGATATCATAAAAAGAGGCCAATGCTCCTTGCAGCCCAATAGACAATTGCTCACTGGTTCCCTAATTTATGAAACCCTGTCCGGAATCACATTGTGTATTTAATACAGCAATACAGGAATTTTATAAAACACTTTATCTGTAACATCAGATTCACAGAAGCATTTCAACCATTAAATTATTACGAGTTATCTAGGGATACGTTATTATACTTAATATTTATCAGCTTCTAAGATTTTGTCGATCAATCTCATTTATTTTCCTGGAAAGTGACATGATTTGTCTCCCCATCGTTGTTTTATGCAATGTTGTCACTTCTGATAAGCACAAACCAACGTTAGATTTTCCACTCTGGATCACCTAGTCTGGTGACTTGCTGCAAGGAAAAGCTGTATTTAATGTGTTTTTTTGTTTGTTTTTGCATTGTTGTATTTGAAATGAAGGACTGGAGTATTTAAATAGTCTTTTTTTATCTTATACACAGACTATATGCACTAGAAGGTTATATAATGTGTACATGATATATATGCATCAAATACTTATGTACAGACATACATTCTTATGTAATATATTTAAATTTAATTTACTTATTTCTTCTGATATTTTCTATGGCACGGTTAAATGTAATACATGACTATAAGTGCTCAAAACAAATCCATGGACGTTTGGTAAATCAGGATAAAATAAGGACAAATGCCTCTGGTGTACACCTCTTTTCCTACAAGTAGGATTTTTCTTGAGCCTGCCCAGTGCTATGAGATTGATTTCCTTTGCCCATTTCGTTAAATTTTAATTTCCAAAGCATTACGCATGTATAAGGTTTATTTTGTCACCCAAATAACAACCATTAACAAGCCCACCTTTTAAAAAAATCATATACCAGCACATCATTGTCAATTGATCTTCTTTATTGTCTTCTCCAATGAATAACTACCATCCACCTGTCATAACTTACCTTCGTGTTTGTGTGGCCTTGCATGACGCCATTCAGCTGCCTCTCTGACGGGTATCTGGGTATGTTGGTACGTGTGTCTAGATATGTTTGCAAGTGTGTGTGGGGTTATTTTAGTGTGTGAACGTGTGTCTTTGGGTATGTTAGTGTGTGTGTCTGGTTGTGTTACTTTGAGGATCTGGGTATGTTTGTGTCTGGTGGTGAATGCGTGTGTAGTTGAGTGAGTGAATGGGTGTGTGTGTTAGTGCAAGTGTCTGAATGTGTGTCTGGGTGTGTGTTATTATGTTAGCATTTATTTCCTAAAGGCGTTCTTGCAGGAATGTTGTATTTTCCCCTTTGTCTAAAATATTGTATTCTAACACTTGTAAGCTTTGCAGCACATAAATCCCAGTTCTTCCCGTACTTGACTTTTATAGGGTGACTTAACTTCCTCCAATCTGATATTGTATTGGAGATGTCAGTACTTATTGCCAAATGGGAAACTTTACAGTGCTATTTGTTGTAATTAATGCTCAAACAACAGGATAAAATGTTTATATTGATACTGTGCTCCATTTTTTAGTTTCTTTGTACTAAAAAGTATTGAACAATAAAAAACCGAATGCATAAGTTGTATACAATGTGCAGAAAGACCTTCTGTTCTGCGTGCTACAAGTCTGTATTATTTTCACTTGAGTTACTGAGACAACTGTATCCTTGTTAACATAAAACCCCAGTGTAATCTGAAAAGAGTGGAGACCAAGAATTATTGGAAATTGTATAGCGCCATTCACAATTATACTCTGAACTAAATGAGCTTATAGAGAGTTACTAAATGGCTTTACTTAGAACAAAAATAATTAGTATCAAAAGAGCCTCATCAACATAAAGCATTTCTAGTTAAACTATAACCCCAATTAAGCAAATATACGTATCATATTGAAGTATTCTTTTAGTTGGCTGCATATCATTACTACATTCATACAGATAGAGAGCACATTGACTTCAGCATCAGATTTAAAGTATGGAATTTTACAATTTAACTTTGGAAATCTTGAACATGGAACATTTTTTCCGCTAAATTATATGAAGGAATATGGTTTTATTTTTTATTTGCTGGAGTTCATTTTAGCAGCAAGGCCGCATGATATGTATTTAGTAGTTGATACTTGTACCCTGGACAGAGCAATTGCTATTTGGAAATTATTTGGAAAGTCAGAATAGTTAACTTTGTGTAAATAGGTAGCATTCAAGAAATCTAAATGCAGTGACTTACTAGAGCAGTCTGAGTAAGGGAGACCAGAAGACAAGTATATTCAAGTGTGATCATCATCAAAATAGCAGCAAATACAACAGAGCAGGCTAAACATCTAGTCAAATATACCATCTTGCTAGGTAAATGTAAGGGGGCATCACATTCTGATTAATTTCTCCATGTATTTAGGTGACATAAAAAACAAAAGTACATTAAAAATATGTAATATATGTACGTAATATTCAACTGTCATCTGCATTAAATTGCATACGACAGCTGGAGTGTGCAGACTCCAAAATATATAGTACCACTATATATCTTTTCCCACAGTCTAGTACAGTCTGCAGGACCCCAAATATTGGGTTCTTGAGGACCCCATTAACAACCTGATTTCCTGTTCATCGGCAGGGATTTAGCCCTACAAATGCCTAAAGCTACAGAAGGTAATAATACATAATCTGGCGTTAACCGCTCACATTTTGTAACATACTATTAGGTCCTCTAGCTTTAATGGGCTAAAAATACATGCATGAGTTGTTTTCTGATTGCTAGCAT
>VKOC01035133.1:0-12623 GCA_009364415.1 Spea multiplicata | reverse complement strand
ATCGAGCAAATATGGTATATAATATACACTGCTGCCGATAGCAGGTATATCAGCACATTAACACACAAATCCAGATCAATTGAAATTCACTTGTGATCTCAGCACTGAGGTATATATCAAATAAACAGAATCAGACATACAAATCCTGTATTTACAGGTATACAATACTTATATATGAAACGTAGCATTGCGGGTATAGATCAAATAAATACATGGAAACAGCATTGCAGCCCTGGCGTCCACATTGCCCACATAGACCCTGACCAGCACCCAGATAACACATATAAGATTTGCCATCTTTACCCCAAATAGCCCAGCACAAGTCAACTTTGTCCCCAAACAGCCCGGCCTGTACCATCTTTGTCCCATATACACCCTGCCTGTGCCATCTTGGTCCCCAAGGCTCAAACATCCTGCTAGTGCCATCTTTGCTCTTCCACAATTATACACCTATGATACACACAAACACTTTTACAGTCACTTACTAATTCACACTTTCATTCTGACAATTCATCCACATATTAACTCATGCTATCCCTCATTCAGACAATTCATCCACGTATTAACTCATATTCTCCCTCATTCACACAATGCATCCACACATTAATTCACACTATTTCCTTATTTCAATATTCTTACTACCCTCTTCCTCACTATATACCCCCTCTCCCCCTTTCTCACTATCTACCCTCTCCCTCTCTTCCTTATCACTTTCTACCCTCTTTTACCCCCTTTCTCACTATCAACCCCTCTCTTTCCCTTATCACTTTCTACCCCCTCTCCCTCCCTTATCACTTTCTACCCCTCTCCCTCCCTTATCACTTTCTAACCCCTCTCCCTCCCTTTTCCCTACTCACTATCTACCCTCTCCCCCTTTATAGTTCTCTCACCTTTAGGTCCAGCGACGGGAGCACGAGCTTCTGTCTTCCTGCTCTGCTGCGGTGCCCGCTGCTTCACTGCTGAGCGCTGGCATAAAACGTCATATTCCGGCGCTCAGCACGAAATGCCGGTACTGCAACAGAAGTAGAGACCTCGCGGTGGAGAATGAGGGCCGCCGAGTGGTTGCTAGGCGCCCCTCTCTCTCCTCCGCATCAAAAAAAAAAAGACAGCATTTAAATACATGGGCTTTAAAGTTGCATTGCGACTTCATTCCAAATTCAGCGGGGGGCAACAGGGGCCTTGCCCCCCTGTAGCGACGCCACTGCCGTTTCCTCTGCCACAGCTGTTGCCGATGTTGTCGCATCTCCACAGTCAGCAGGCCCGTTAGTCCAGATGGTGGTTTGGACATTCCCTTAGGAAGGAAGCATCCCGCCGATGCCACCAATGCTTCCTCCTGCCGGGACACCAACAATTAACCCCTTCAGCGCCAGACAGAACCAGAAGGGGGGGTGTCGCTGCACCAGAGCTGCGTCAGCACTGTGGATAGCCGAAAGTTAGCTACACAGTGAAAAGGACAATAAGGGATCATAGCAGCCCACCCCAAGCATCGGACAACCCTCATGTTGAGGTGTCCAACAATGAAAGGGCCCTGCTCAGAAAGCCCGGCACCACATTTAGGCCACCAAGCCTCGCAATGTCCGTATAACCCCAAACCGCTGTTCTCGGGGTGATCCCGAGGTAGCGGCAGTGATCGGGGCAGTAGCAATTTAAAGTTTCCCCGGGATGCCAGCTGACCCCCGCTCTCCTGGAAGTCACAGCGACTGGGGATCCCTAGGAGGCCCCTCTCTGAACCACCCCGAGAAACAGTTCCAGAGGATTATGGCCAGGACCCAGTCAGGCAAAAGGAGACGTGATGCACTGGGGATACAACAGGGAAAACAAGAACCACACATAAACCCCCCTCTCCCGCCTGTAGAGTCTCTGGTACTTTGGGAAACGTGGCAACAGTACTTTTCAACAGTTTCACTTCTTGTACTCCATGTCTTTTTTCTTCTTTGGTGATCACCTGCATTACCCTGGCATACTGGAGCACTGTCCTGAGGCCAAAATAATGCAGGCGGATCCATGGAGAAAAAGAAGCAATGCTGTCAGTGGGAGAGGTTGTCCCCATGATAAGTGATAGGTATCCCCACCGAGGTTCCACCCTGATGCGGAAGGGCTCCAGGAGACCAGGGCAATGCAGCTAACCTTTAGTAGAATTGGATCACTAGAGAAGAAAGAAGAAGTGGAGAACAGGAAAAAAAGAAGAAGTAGGAGAAGAAGTGGAGATTGGATACACAAAGGTAGGGAAACTTTGTGGGAGGGTAAGAAAACCAGGATAGGTGCCCAGTTGCAGGGGATATCTGATACTTTCGTCTGTACTCCAGGAAACATAGCAACAGACAGGTTAAGTATAGACAAGAGGCTAAAGTCACATACAAGGCTGGTTCACAAGAAAAAACTTTATTGATGAGTGCTAGCTGATTATTAGAGACAGGGTTGGTGTCATGGGGTCAGGTAGCGAAGGAGGATCCAACTATGCAAATATGCACTGTTAGAGAAGTCCAGTAAACAGTCCGCGATAAAGGGCAAAGGCAGGCAGCGAGGCCAAACGTATCCGAGGTCAAGGCTGGCAGAACAGAAGCAATAAGGAGTAAACAGGTCCGAGGTCATAGGCAGGCAGCGAAGAATCGTGGTCAAAAAACAGGCAAAGGTCGGTACACAAGGCAATAGAGAAAATACAGGAAACAGCACACTCAAAAAGCATAACACTTTGAACGGGTGAAGACTGGAGAGAACAATGGGGCTTAAATAGGAGATCTACTTACAAGCCGCGGCGTTGCGTGCGTGGCGTGCGTTGTTGCGTACGTGGTGTGCGTTGCGTACGTGACGTCGTTGTGGCCGACGCGGACCGTCGCCGCGCCATAACCGCGTTTCCAGCGGTACGTGTAGGAGACGCGCCTGCACGTCCTCGGCGTGCAGATGCGATCCCGGCTGAGGTGGAGGAGGCAGGGCTGCCCTGCCGACGTCAGATCGCGGCGGAGACGGAGCCGCGACACTGACGTGTGCGTACGGCGGCAGCCACAGTGACGGAGGTGCCGGGAGCAGGCGAGCCGACGCGAGTGCCGGAGGTTGGTTTATACAGAAGAACAATGCACAAACAGGATAAAGGTTGCAGGTAACACACAGTTTTTAAAGTCTCTTGACATGGTGCTGTGGCTGAGAACACAGCTGAAGTCGTCTGAGGAATATTGTGGCTGGATGACACCTCAGATTTAGAATAGGGGACAGGCACCTCAGGCAGGGCCAGTCCCCTATTCTAAATTTGCGGTGTGTATTCTAAAGTGGGGGATCCTCTGAGTGGTGCAATAAATACCCCTGGGTGGGGGTGATTCTAAGAGAAGGCCCTCATTTGGCCTACACTTCAGGAAGGGGGCTGTCTTGGGTGACTGACAGCCAGCCCAGTAATGCTAGTCTTATGTGTATGCCCCTTATTTAAAAATAATTATGCATCCAGTTATGCATCCAGTTCCAGCAAAATATAAAAAAAGTTCAAAAAGAATATATAAAATAAAAAATAACGTTTATTATTATGAGCAAATGCTAAAATTAGCGCTGTATCTTCCCAAAAATCTTGACATGGAAAGAGTTAAAGTACAAACATTTCAAATACCGAAGGGGTGTCTAATTTAAAAAAATGAATGGTTTAATCCTATGAATTGGAGTGGCCGGGTTCAAAGATAGGGCATAGACACAGACTGACCAAAATGGTCTTTTAGTGGTACTGAAAAAACCCTTTGACTGAAGGGGTTAATTTAGTCTGAGTAAATCTGTTTAAACTACCTTACCTTTCAATTGTGCTAGATGTAGCACAATCACAAATTGACATTACCTTGTTTCCATTATGATTATTCCCCATGTACAACTTTGCCCAATCACTTATCAAAAGTTACTGTAGGTATATTATCCAATTACTATTGAGATGCTCCTGTATCTTGTTGTGCCCCAAAATGTTTACCCTTCAGGTGTTCTTTTTGTTACTTACTGATTTTTCCAGTATGGAAATATTCATATTTTCCAAAGTAATATAAGAATGTATGTGCATTTGAAGTTGCCAAACTCTCTTTTGCCCTTAAAAAAAAAATAGTGAAGTTACTTTATGAATGTCAAGAAAGCATAGAAGTCACATAATACACAGTGTTAATTAATCTCAAACAGGTTAAGATTGAGATATTAGATTTAGTAAAAAATGATTAACATTAGAGGCACCATTGAATATTTTTTACATCAAGCACAATTTTGCCTGAAAAAAGTGTTCAGTGGTCTATATACACTCATACGTTTGATACAGAACAGCACAAGATAAAACAATACTAATTAAAAAAAAGAAGTGGGAGAAAACAGTATAAAAATGGAACCATTACCATGACTGGATCAGCCTCACCTGTGATAATTTATCAGTGCCCACATGGCTCGAATTAACCAAATAAATAATGGATTTAATGCAATGCCACGATTTTCCTTATCTCTTTCCCACAATTACAAGGAGGTTCTCTGAGATAGGGTGACCACATTTTATTTTTGCCATTCAGGGGCACACTATGAAGTGCATGAGATCACACATACAGGTATGTATGTATGTATGTATGTAATGGTATTTCTTAGCTACCCCAAGCCTCACACTATTAAGCCAGTATCACAACCTCATGCTGACGAGTCCCATGAAGGACGAAACAGCTGTCCATGAGTGGTGATCTGGCTATTGTACCTCTTCCTGTGTTTTGTCTAAAGGCTGTCTTGTACAGCGGGCAATTACTTTCAAAGGAATCCATGTATAAAGTGGATACAGAGGCAAAGGTGATAATTGTTAACCTTGTTTGCATGTGCCTACCCAGAATCCCTTGTGGTTGTGAAAGCACCATGAGATTTCTGAGGGAAAAACGAGCCTTCTGGCTTGTCTGGTGTGTGTAGATGAGTGTTTAATAATACTTCTACTACCCCTTAAAATTTAAGTGGAAGGGTTTCCATCACCTTTTACCCACCATAACTTATGTAATGGTATTTCTTAGCTACCCCAAGCCTCATACTATTAAGCCAGTATCACAACCTCATGCTGACGAGTCCCATGAAGGACGAAACAGCTGTCCATGAGTGGTGATCTGGCTATTGTACCTCTTCCTGAGTTTTGTCTAAAGGCTGTCCTGTACAGCGGGCAATTACTTTCAAAGGAATCCATGTATAAAGTGGATACAGAGGCAAAGGTGGTAATTGTTAACCTTGTTTGCATGTGCCTACCCAGAATCCCTTGTGGTTGTGAAAGCACCATGAGATTTCTGAGGGAAAAACGAGCCTTCTGGCTTGTCTGGTGTGTGTAGATGAGTGTTTAATAATACTTCTACTACCCCTATGTATGTATATATATATATATATACATAATATGTATATATTTTTGCCTTCTTTTGGATCAACAGCAACAAAGGTGCACTTCATTGGTTGATGGCAGAGGAGGCCCCTGCCAGCGACCAACAGAGTTGCTCGCACAGACCTTTAAAATCCTGGCGCCAAAGCTGCTGCGTAGTGCGTAACTAGTTAACCCCATATTAACCCGTTCTACAAAAAAAAAATAAAAAAAAAAAAGAAGAATGTACACGAGTAGAAACAAAAGAAAGTAGAAAATAAAGTAGATGTACCTATAATTTTGGACTATATTGGAGCGAGTCATAGGGTGAAGAAGATTATAAAGAAGCACTGGCCACTTTTACAAAAGGATAGGGAATTAAAAAATATAATTAGTACAACACCTAAGGTTGTGTTTAGAGGAGCTCCCAAAATCAGATTGAAACGTGTCACTCTAATAATTTAGTTTACATGCTAACTTGTCCATGTGGACTTCAATATATAGGAAAGACATCACGTCTACATATTTTCGTAATACCCAAATGTTTTTTTAAAACATCGTCTTTCAGTTCATTTTAATACATGCCATTTAAAAGACCCTAAGGGTCTAAAATTTATAGGGTTAATTTTAGTTGAGAGATCATGGAGGGGAGATGATCTGTCTAAAAAAAGTAGGTAAGCAAGAGATGAGGATAATTTTTAATTTGAAGGCACTTCTACCAAAGGGTTTAAATAGTGACTTTGAGTTACATAGTTTCTTCATTTATGGTAATATCTTCCACCTATTCTTCACAACACCGCTTTTTTTTTTAGAGGATGTTTTTCTGTGTATTTATGTGTGTCTTATCCTTCCTATGTTCCCTAATAGAGATCATATTAAATTGCACCCCATTGATATTTAAATTTAATTATATGATTATTAACTAATTTTTCTTTTTATTTTTAGAATCATGGTATTTTACATATAATTATAATATTTTTAAGATATTATAATAGTGTTGATCTATTGTTAGGAGTGTTTTATGTATAGACATGAATTTATTGATTAATAGACATCCACTCATTGTTAGATTTGTAAAGGTAAAGAATTATCTCCAATTAACTTAATTGGACCATCACTATATAAAGATGTGAAGACAGACTCCTATGCACCTTAAAGAAGCTATTGCAGCGAAATGCGTTGTGCAGTGACATCATCACGTTTTTACCGTTACGGAGGAGGAGGAGTTAGTAAGCCGAACGAGGAAGTGTTGTTTATACACTATATCACGGTAAAATACTTCACTCCCAGGACACTGACTGTGGATACTGGACTCCATTTCTTTTAATGTAAGAGTGGATTTTATTTATTTTTTATATATATTAAAGTGCTACTATACTCAATATGTTGCTATTTGACTCTCTATATATCTGAGTACCCTCTTTGATAAAAAAAAATACCACCTTTTGGACAAAGGTGTTCATTAAGGAAAGATTTCCTGAGCAACTATCCTCTCAGCAGGGATTGCTTAAAACACTGGTGAATTTCTCTGTAAACTGGGAAGTATATTTTATATTCGGGCGAATATTCGTGGAATACGAAGATTTTTTTCCACACGAACACAAAGAGTTGGCCGGCGCCCAAGTCTAATACAGAGGCCTCGCGCTCCCACCACAGGACTTCTGGAAGGTGAGTGAACTACAAAGGGGGGAAAGGGTAGATAATGAGTGGGAGAGGAGAGGGGGTAGATTATGAGAATGAGTGAGAGTATGAATTAATGTGTGGATGAATTGTCTGAATGAGTGAGAGTATAAATTTATGTGTATATGAATTGTCTGAATGAGGGAGAGAATTAATGAATTTGTGAGAATGCATTAATGAATATATGTAAATGATTTGTGTAAATTTGCGAGAGAATAAATGATTGTGTGAATTAATTATGTAAATGAATGTGTGAATTAGTGAGTGACTGCAAAAGTGTTTGTGTGTATCATAGATGTATAATTAATTTGTGGAAAAGCAAAGATGGCACAAGCAGGGTGTTTATGGGACAAAGAGGGCATATGATGGGCTGTTTGGGGACAAAGAGGGCAGTCCTATGTGTGTTACCTGGGTGCTGGTCAGGTTCTATGTGGGCAGCGTGGATGCCAGGGCTAACGTTGGGGTGTGTTAAAAATGTGTTAAATTTTAGCATATTACACTCGCACAAACACAAAATGGAGTCAGAGCCATCTTGTATTCCTTAAATCACATAAAGGATTTTTTTTCTTTTTCTCTCTTATTGAGAACAAAGAAGCTTTAATGAAAATAGCTGAAATAAGTCTAGTATAAGAAATTTTAGGGAGTAGAAAGTATCTCAATGAATGTGAATTCCACTGATTTGATATTAACACATGCTGTTTATATAAAGAAACATCATTCTGATAAATCAGAGATGTTTATGCAATGTGCTGCTTCACGTGTTGCATTCTTGTATGTGTTGGATCCATAAGCCAGTGATCATACCTGATAACCCAAGAATCCGCTGTATTTTATGTCATGATTGATATTTTTATCTTTTGCACTGCACAGATCATATAGATTATTCGTAGATAGTGTTTTCACAATAAATAATACCGGGATTAAGTATTGTGGTGATATAATATCTAATTTTTGTTGGAAAGAGAATCAACTCTGCTTGCTTCCGGACACTAGGGGGCGATATATCTTGTTGTTATTGTGTTCCTTCTGCTCTCTGGTGGTCTATGATCTGTTTCCTTTCATACTACTTCCTTCTTGTATAAGTTACCAGAAAGTTCTCTCAATGTCCTGAGTTAACATGTCTGTGTTATTGTTTGAAAAGACAGAATAAAGTAAACCTGTTGCACTGAAGAAACATTTGGTGTTAGCAGATTAACAATTTTGAATTTTACATTTTGGTGTGATCTGAAAGCGTTTAGGGTCAGAGATAAAATATAGGCTATCTCTTTAAATTCATATTGTGGGTATGATCCTACAATAATCATCAGAAGCATCAGAATTTTATGAATATTAGTTTTGCCTATTTTATCTAATTAATATTCCTAACAAGTGTTAGTTTCAGCAGAGAAAAAGGCTCATCTCCCATCTCTTTTTCGTTTTAAAATTAGAAGCCATTTGTTGAACTACTTATCCTGAGAAAATATTGCTCCTCACAAGGAAGGGAGGCCAGGGAAAGTGCAGTGTATCATTTCTTACAATACTGTCCCTGAGTTGTGTTTCAGTAATACCCTTACACTACTAACAAAGTCTCATATTTTTGTAAAGCACAAAATAAATAAGAAACTATTGTTCACAAATTAGGAAGGCAGGCAGGCCGCAGGGTAGGGGATTGTGCATGGGGCGCCATGCCGCCGACCCATCACCAAGGCCAGGGAGAGGAGGAGAGAAAGGGGCGCCGAGCGGTCCCACATGAAAAGGTTTTTAGCAACCGCTCGCCCCCCTTTGTTTCCTCTGCTCCCTACTGCTGCCCTTACTGCGATGGTGGGAGCTCGAGGCCTTAGAATAAATGAATTAATGTCTGTATGAATTGTGTAAATGTTGGAGATAATGAATGAATTAACGTGTGGCTGAATTGTGTGAATGAAAGAATTAATTAATGTGTGGATGAAAGGTGAGAATGAATTGTGGGAATGCATTAATGTATATGTGTAAATGATTTGTGTGAATGAGTGAGAGAATAAATAAGTGTTTTGTGTGTATCATAGATGTATACGTGATTTGGGGAAAGGTAAAGATGGCACAAGCAGGGTGTTTGAGCTTTGGGGACAAAGATGGTGTTTATGGTACAAAGATGTCTTATGCTGGCCTGTTTGGGGACAAAGATGTCTTACGCTGGGCTGTTTGGGGACAAAGATGGCTCAGGCTGGGCTTTAATTTGTGTGTATAATCTGGGTGCTGGTCAAGTTCTATGTAGACACCAGGGCTGGCTTTGGGGTGTGCGACCTGTGATCTATGCCTGTAATTTAGTTTTTTTTTAATCTATACCTTTAATGAGTTTATGTGATTTCCAGTTGATCTATATCTGATATGCTATGTTTCCATACATTATTTACATTATTTATGTATACCTGGATTTGTATATCTTATTTAGTTGATCTATACCCGCAGTGCTGTTTCCATGTGTTGTTTATTTGGTCAATACCTTCAGTGCTGAGTTTACATGTGATCCACAGTTGATCTATACCTGCAAGGCTGGGTTTGTGTGTTATTTTGTTGGATTATACCTGCAATGCTATACACAAAAGTGTTGTTTACATGTGTTGTTTATTTGATTTATACCTGAACTACAGGATTTGCAGGAAGAAAGAACAGAGCAGAGGGAGTGATTGCATACTAGGGTGTGTGGAGGGAGTGCAAAGGAAATAATTACCTAGAGTCCAGTTTTTTCCAATATTTAAAGGAAAAATGTTTTTGTTACAAAGATAGTTTTTTCCTATATTTAATATATTTAATACTGTCCCTGAGTTGTGTTTCACTAATACACTTACACTACCACCAAAGCCTTATATGTCCAAATACTTTGCTGAAGGGCTGCACTCTTATACTCATATACACTCTGTATACTCTTCAAACAAACGCTTGGAAGGAGGCGTTTATTGCAACACAGGTGTCAAAGTTTCAACTCACCGTGAGTCTTTGTCAAGATGGTAATGAAAAGTATTTTTATTTGTAACAATACACGTGAATTAATAAGAGTCCTTTTACCAAATGCTAAGGCCTGCGAGGCACAGGGGCACCTTACCTCCAGATGCCTCTGCCAGCTCCCCTCCCACTTCTGATTAGTTAACAAATCTTTTGATCCAATTTCAGTGGTCCGGGTGAATCGGTTCAGTAGACTGAACAATTCATTTGTAACAGTTCAGTCTGTGAATCATGTAGTTGTAACCTGATCCTAGAGTGAGTCATCTGCATAGCACTCAGACACAGACTCAGGGATTATTTTAAAGCTCATTGATTCACAGAGGAACTATGACTCATTGATTCAGAGAGTCGTTCAGAGATTTGAATCCTTCAGAGATTCAAATCCTTCAGGGATTTGAATCCTTCAGAGAATCTCACAGACACCACCCCCAGGATTTAGATTCCCCATAGTTTGCCCACCTTTACCTTTAACTGCACCTTAAGTTAACTTAATTATATGAATTAAATTAACCCTCAGTCCTCAGCATTAAATTAACCCTAAAGACCCCATTAACTATAACTGCCTCTAAATAAACCCTAAACATCCATTAACCATAACTGCCCCTAAATGAACCTAAACACCCATCAGCCATAACTGCCCCTAAATGAACCCTAAAGACCCCATTAACCATAACGACCCCCAAAATAATTGCATGTAAATTACCTAATAAAATAAAATATTTATTTATAAAAGTATGGTGTCAGTGAGATTCATTCTCTGAAAGATTCAAATGTCTGAATGATTTGAATCTCTGAATGATTCTCTGAACGACTCTCTGCCTTCAGTGACATCACCAGAGTAGGCAGGCAACAGGATTTATAGACTGTAATAAAAGAGGCGGGGCCAATCATCAGTGTGACTGCAGGAAGGGAATGGGAAATAGTAACTCCTGTGAGTCACACTGAGTGATCCGAAGAATTGGATCATGAATTGGATCATTTCAATGAACGACTCGAAATGATGCGATTCACTTGACTGATCCGGACTTCCCATCACTACTTCTGATATGGCTGGACTGAACAGGCCGCATCCCCAGGTCCAAGCTATATGCATGGTGTATGTTTTTGTATTAATAAAAATATTTTAAATAAAAAAAGTGCGGCCTCCACCTCCAGCTGTACACATGAGGCAGTGTACCCACAGAATAGGCTGCATCTCCAGACCAGAACTCTTCAAATTCCATGTGTAGTGGAAACATTAAGCTGCAGCTGGCTGAGAGGCATGGACTGCTATCTCAGGTGTTCCTTATTAGCTAAACTTCAATAAAGGACATACCTGGCCAAGCCTGCTTTGAGCAGCCAGTTTCCTGAAGCTATTGGGAGGCCGATCACTTGTAGCCCAGAGGTGTCCAACCTGCAGCCCGCCAGCTGCTGCAGGACTACATCTCCCATACTCCTCTGCCAGGTCCTTTGCTGAAAAAAACATTATGGGAGATGTAGTCCTGCAGCAACTGGGGGGCCGCAGGTTGGACACCCCTGCCCTATATAAACGCTGCTAGCCCTTCATTTTTTGGTTGAGTGTTCCCAAGCTGTGGTGCCTGTCTTTGTACAGTCACCATTGTCCCTGAGTCCTTGCTACAGCTAGTTACCCTACTGGAACCTACTTGAACTCCTGTTTTCTTTTTTACCAATTATCCTGATTGTTTCCTGCTCCATGACCTCTGCTAATTAACCCTTTGTGATCCTATGCTGCCTGCTCATGACCTTCTGGACTGATTACTGGCTTTCGTTTATATTGCGCTTTGTGATTGCCTGCTTCTGGGCATCAACAATGAGCATCTCATAAAAATATATTATATAATTTGCAACAATGTGTAAAAAACTATAAAATCATATATCAAATGAACAAAATCCTGTAATAAAACATTTTATAGTAAATGGAATGTGGTTCAAATATATTATTACAAATTATATATATATTAACCCCTTAAGGACAATGGGAAAAAACCCATTGAAAACCAATGCATTTTGAGCCTGTACATGTACGGGCTTTGTCATTAAGGGGTTAATGAAGTAATGTGTGGAAAAAAAACATGCAGGAGTGATTATTCTAAGCTGCATACAGCAAAAATCAAAGCATTTGCAACTTCTGTTAACCCCTTCAATCCCAGGGTTTTTTGGTACCTCAAAGCCCAGAGCAATTTTGCCATTTTTGGGGTATGTCGGTTTAGCGATGATTCTCTTTTTCTGTGAATAGTGTACCCATGTAAACTATATATTGTTTTTTCAAGGAGAGATAGAGCTTTCGTTTGATACCATAGTTGGATGATTAGCTGAAAATTTAGAATGAGAAATTTAGTAAAAACTAGCGAAGATTAGAAAAATAAACTATTTTTTTTTTACATTTTCCCTCTGAATCCTCACAAAATTAGGTAAAGTGATGGAAAATCCCCTCCAAGTTTATCAATTCAGGTGTCCTGATTTCAGAAATACCTAATTTATATAGATTTTCCAGACTTTCCCAGCACCAGGGAGCATACTATTAGGTGTACAATTTTGTATAATTTTTATGCCTATGGCTTAACCGGTTTGGGGGTTGTGAACGGGGGCAGGAGGGTTATACTGGCTAGATGTTATGCTAGGGCAATAGTGCCTCATCGGAGGGCAGGATATCCTGTCCTCCGAT
>VKOC01035127.1:0-11711 GCA_009364415.1 Spea multiplicata | reverse complement strand
ACACACACACATTTACACACACTGCAAATTTCTATGAATCAAAAATGTATCAAGACTGTTCTTCAAATGCACAAATAAATTGCCCCCCCCCCTCTACCCGGGGGGGGGAGACATGATGCGTCTGGAGTGATATTTCAGTTTGTGAAAGTTGTCTCCCTTCACAGCGATTTATGTGAGTTATTTACCTTCCTGTTAGTTACAAACAGCAAGGCCATGTTTCCAGCACCCTCTGGCAGTGGAGGTCAGAGGTCCGAATGATTAACGGCCTCAATGTCACAAACCACGCAGAGATAAACAGATATAAATTATACTTCGTGGCTGCGAGGCTTAGGTACCTCGGTGGAAGGAATTTTGTCTCAGTAGTCTACGTTTTTTATTCAATTTAGTTTGTATAAAAACATCCTAAATTTGATACTCGTTTTAAAAAAATTAGCATGCTTTTCCTAGAATGCCTCTTAAAACATTTAAACATTACAGAGAGAACGTGAAAGTTCATTCCTAAATAAATAAATTCTGTCTTGGATATCTATTTTTTTCCTTATTAGACCAACTTTAAATCCCAAGTCAAATCCTTATTTTCCTATCAGCAGTGACTTTTTTTTTTGTTTTTTTTTTTTTTTTTTTTAAGTGCCAGGTGTTCCAGACTTACCGGCTAATAATTACCTGCTTCCTCCCTTCGACCATTTTCACTATTGTCTGGAAATAAAATTACATAAGTTCTGGTGGGTAAAGGTGATGGAAAACCCTTCCGCTTAAAATTAATGGGGTAGTAGAAGCATCTCATCTCATCTACACACCAGAAAAGCCAAAAGGCTTGTTTTTCCCTCAGAAATCTCATGGTGCTGCCACAACCACAAGGGATTCTGGGTAGGCGCATGCAAATAAGGTCAACAATTATTACCTTATGCCTCTATATCCACTTTATACATGGATCCCTATTGTTGTCTGCGAAACAGTGTAGCGTACGTAGACCTGATGCTGCTGTCTATGGTCCTGAACCCTCCTCAGGGAACACTATATCATCACCGCTCTCCAGGGTCCTGCAAAAAAAGACTATTCTAATCATTGTCCGGGGTTCTGAAATTTAAGAAGAGAGCCCTGTATTCAACAGCCATCATTGCTTGTGAACCATAGCCAGAGCTGCGTTCACTGTGGCCCAAAGCACCCTGTTGGGGACCTGTCTTTGGCCCTAAATTGTTTACAACATAGAGAGTGTTTTGACCTGCTAAAATGCGTATAATACCCTTTATTGTTGTGGAAATGTTGCATTTGTGAATGTGTAATGGTTTATATAGATTTTAATATCAGTTTTTTTTTTATTGACAACACTGAAAATAAGAACAATTTTTTTCTTTACAAAAATGCTATTCCATAAAGATCTATAAAAAAGGAAAGTGAGTTGTACTTTGCCCAGCCGCGGGGCACTTTTGTCGTGAGTTGAGATATAGAGCACAATCAGCTGAAGGGCTATTAAGGATTATGTCTCCTGCAGAAACCAAGGATCGTTTTCCTTCATCTGCTGAACTTTAGAAAGTGAAGGTTACTGGCGATTTGCGATTGTTGGGCTGCACATTTCCAAAAGCATCCTGGCGAGAGGCAGATTAGGGCTTTTTTTTAAGGTAAAACCCCCGAGATTCGGGAATAAGAGCTACAACGTGGAAAATTCAAAGCAGCGTCCTAAAAAAACCTGCTTCAACCCCTGTGGTGTAATCAAGATTTAAAAAGGTCCTGAAGATTAACTGGCAGCATTTATATCCAGAACACCAAAGTTAACTACTTCTAGGACAGATTGTAGAATAAAAATGTAAAAAAAAAAATGTGTGATGTCATTGAGAATTTTAAGATATTTTCAGGAGAACGATTACGGAATCAAATCAGACAAATTTATCAAACTCAGCTATCGCTGTCAAGCTTCATTAAGTTTGTGTAGAACGTCGGATGAGGAGGAACGTTCAGGAGATTTCAAGGACTTCATTTGGGATTAGAGATAAGGAAGGGAGCACCGACACCTGCGGAAATGGCGCAGAAACGTTGAATGTCCACTCGCTGATGTAACAATGCACTGGATGGTTCTATCTACTTCCCAAAATGTTGCCTGCGTCATCACATAAACATCATGTTATGTGACATAATTTTGCCCATTTACCGCCTTCGTCACTGGAGGTGGTCGAATCTCGCCAACACTAGATGCGGTTCCAAGTGTCACAAACCATGCTTAGTGTCACATGAAACATTGTGAAACAGGACTGGTGTACAGAGGGTGAGAGGTCACCACCCTAACACGTATGCCAAAAGGTCTATTTGAAGATGACAGATAACCAACATCGTTTAAATACCATGAGCTCTGCTTGGAGATGACGGGTCATCAGTCACCATTGGTCACCATTGACCATGCTCCACAAGGACCACTTGGAGATGATAGATCTCCACCTAGGTTCATACACCTCATGTTCTACTTGAAGCTGACCGATCACCGCTGTAGACCATATAACACAAGGTCCACTTGGTCAATATAACTAGTGTTTGCTTCAAAAACAGAAATATGATGAATGGAAAAGGACCGGCTCACCATTTATCATTAAACGAAAGACCGCCTTTTTTGGCCTGCGTGATCTATTTGGCCAACCAGTCTTCCAATCGTTTTAGCTGTTAGAAGACCTCAAACCTTAATTAGCATCTCAGTAGAAAATGCTCGTATGTATGAAGTCTGCGTAAAGCCGGCACATTGATTTGGTGCCTTTTGGGTAAGACGAGACCAAGGACTGATTAAGGTTCGAGTCTTTTTAATATCCATAAGTAACATGGAATATAAGACGGTTTAATAGAACCTTCATATATCAAGTTCAACCTTTTCAACGTGAAGGCTCCTGATAGCCCGGAACACTGGTACCCCGAGATAAGACATCTGACGTTTCGATGAGACGCGTTATGAATAAGTAATGGGGTTTTAGGCGGGATTCAGGAAGATGCGATGGTTTTATAAGAGATAACGGCCCCTCGCCTGTAAATATTGTCACATCTGTCCATACGCGAAGGAACCGGTAATGTCTGGAAAACGACAGAGAAAAACACACGATCATGAGTTTTGCCGAAGATAATAACAGTTCCCTTAGTAGCTTCTACTTCCTCGCGTTCTGACGCCGATATCTAATTGGCCGGTGCCGTAAAATCAGCAGGAGATCGGTTGGAGGAGCAGCCCAATCGCGCGGTGGAGTCCTCTGACGGAACCCTCCCCCCGCCAGGTGCGCTTTTATAAAAGCGACTCATTCCGGTAGATGAAATGACGGTAATAAACCCAAATAATACCCACTCATTACATTTACCACACCTAGGAGAACAGCTTTAATTTCCTGCGCTGCCTTCTGCATCACTCAACTAACGTTACCAGCATTAACCCTTTCTTAGGAGGAGGGAGGGAGAGAATCGCGAAAACCTCGTTTTTTTGAAAACAGAAATAGAATTTGAATCGGTAAAAACAATGTAACTGATTATCATACATTACATTTATTTATATAGCGCCGGCAGATTCCGTAGCGATGTTACAATAGGGGTAAGAGAAAATCGTCAATTTAAAATGACAATAACATTAACACACCTTAGTGACATAGTGGAATGGAAGGAGAAGAGGCCCCTGGGCTTGGGAGCTTACAATCTAATACTACACATTTATGAAAGAACACAAATTCTAAAAGTTATGTTCTGCCGGATATTTTCCCGGCCCCTGTCAGAAGCAGCTGTGAAAATACTCTGCCGCCCCATCCGGCCCCCATCCAGTCGCCCGTTTCTCCTGCTTAACCTTAATCAGTCGTTGGTCTCATCTTAGATTCAGGAGCCGTATGTCTATCCCATGCATGTTTACATTCCCTCACTGTATTACCCTCTACCACTTCTGCTGGGAGGCCGTTCCACTTACCAACCACCCTCCCAGTAGAGTGGAACTTAGTTTATAATGCTACATTATTACTAAACAAACACATAAACCAAAAACTTCCTCGGTCTGCCATGTCTCGGTGCATTAAGGTAAGATAATTACAAAGGATCCAGGGCTCTGATTTCAATCTATTCTCCAATTTTTCTGAAAGTTTGTGCGGTGGATTAATTGCTTAACGACAGTTTTTTGGGGTGGAATAGACAATGGTTCTGTAGCGATGCTCTGGACCGTCTCTGTTTAATGGATCAGCGCTCTTTCAAAAGATAAATCGTACGAATGTTCTCAGCTCTTTAGCTCTTAGATAATTCGAGGGTCCCCCGTCACCGCGGGGTCGAATGTTTTCTCGCGCGCCGCTTCGCGAGTCTCTAGCCGAGAAGCAAAAAGGAAAGAAACGAGAGAAGGCTGTGAGCGGCGGCCCTTCAAAGGCTGTCTGCTCGGCTTTGAGACGCGCAAAGAACACAAGCGGGGAAAAAAAACACAAAGGATGAGAGAGAACGGAGAAAAAAGCCTGCAAATGATCAGCGCTGGAAAACGTCTGCGATGTAAGCGGCCCCTCTGTCTATTATTCTTCAGGTCAAAATAGCATCCAGGAGATCATTCCTGTGTACAGTGCTGCGGCATATGGTGGCGCTATACGAACCAAAGTAACATAGACAATTCTGTAAGTGGTCGGACCACCTATAATAAATATTATTATTTATTAATACAACGTTACGACTTAAGACCCGCTGACACCCCCCCTTCTATTCTAGCCCATTTTTAATACCCTTGATGATCTTTCCAGGGGGCGCCCCTTTGTCATTTCTTGCCCTCTACCAGTGTTTTGTTTCAATCTTTGTTTTTCTCGTCTCTCTGGTCGTGGTCGTTTCCCCCCAATTATCCACTAAGAAGACATTTGTCCCTCTTTTCTTCCTTTCTCTCTTTCTTTCTTCTCATTCTCTCTTTCCTCGTGTTTTCTTCCTCCACTTTGTATCTTTTGTGTGCCTCTCTACTTGTGATGTTTTTGTTCTACCTTGTCACATTATGAAACTACCCCTTGTGTGCTGCTTGGTGCTGCTTTTGCTTTACTAAGAGAGTGGCAGGTAAATGAAGCAGCCTCCCAGCAGAAGTGGTAGAGGGTAATACAGTGAGGGGATTAAACATGCGCGGGATAGACATACGGCTCCTGAATCTAAGACGAGACCAACGACTGTTTAAGGTTTGAGTCGTTACAGCAGGAGAAACGGGCAGACTAGACGGGGGCCGGATTTGTTTTTAAACGTTGCTATGTAGCAGAAGCTTGGTGAAGAGGGTAATTTTGGGGTCCGTGGTGTATCTACCCCCCATGCTGAGCGTCAGGCTACGTCAAACCCCAGCATGTCGGGGCCGGGGCGGAAGAGGACCATGGAAGTCTGTGCCGAGCTGGGGAGATAAGTGGTCTCGATTTTAACCGGTCTACTAAACAGTGGTGCTACGGGGGGCTCCCTGCGTTGCAGCAAGAGGGGCTGCCGCCTTGGACCCCCGGATTGGGAGAGGAAAACCATAAGCTATTGAGACAGATGGTGAATGAGGGAGTCGATCGACCTCCGCATCTTTACTGCTCTTACCGTACAGTCTTCCCACTCCCTCGACACCTCAGCCAATGACGTTTAAGTTCTTAGTACGGACCTTTAACTGATAAAGGGTTAAACGTGGCTGGCCCCTCTCCGGGTAAATATATATAGTATATAATATTTAGGGCCGGGGAGGGGTAAAGCCAGTAGGCAGTCGCACTTTGGACGGTTCCGAGCCGTGAAACAGCTTAAAATAGATTGCTTTTCACACCGTTTAATTTTTTCATTTCCATTTGCACGTAATTTCTCTTTTTTTTCTTTTAATTTTTTTTTTCCAGATGGATTAAATTTTCCGGATGATGCCGAATGCTGACTCCGGTGGAACGGAAACACATTTGTTTTTGATGTGGATGGACAGCTTCAATCTGATTCACAGCGCGTCTCCGAAATCATAATCACAAAGAAAATGAGAAAAATTGGGCGAGAGAAGTTATTTTGTCTTAAAGTAAGCGTTGGTCGGAATCCGAGGAGATGTTTTATTTGGAATATTTCTATCGCGATGACAGGGAGAAGGAACGCGTCCCGATTTGGGGGAAATTAAATAATGGCGCGTTTTGCTTTACCGGATACATTATTTGGGGGGGGAGGGGCTGAAAATGAGGAGAAAGGAGGTTATTCATCGAAAAACAATTGGAGGAAAGGACATAAGATTCCTGAATTAAAGTGAAGGCTCCAAAAAAAAAACTCACTCAGAAACAGAGTTCTATGGTTCTAAAACAGGGGCCTCCAACCTGCGGCCCTCCAGCTGCTGCAGGACTACATCTCCCATAATGCTCTCTTTCTGGCTGAGGAGCATGGGAGATGTAGTCCTGCAGCAGCTGGAGGGCCGCAGGTTGGACACCCCTGTTCTGGAGTTCTATGGTTCTAGAGTCTAGGTTCTATGTCTTGGTGGAGAGGACGTTGGGATGAAGGTAGAGGCGGGAAGTTAATTGCGCTCCTCGTTCCTGAGCACAAAAAAGTCCGGATTTCATCTTAACTTGCTAAGTTCATAACGCAATAGAAGAGAACCCGAAGACCTGGGTCCTGACACGCCCCACTCCCCGCCCATTTCCCCTTTAAATGGGGGTGTTTCCCACAATGCCATCGGAAACATCAACTAACATCATCATCGGGAACGCCCCTGACATCAGCAGGAACACCCACTGGTGTAAGAGGGACCACCCACTGATGTAAGAGGGACCACCCAGTTACATCAACAGAACCACCCACTGATGTCAGTGGGCAGTCCTGGCCGCATCCAATAAGAGTAGGCTCTGTGTAGCTGGAGCCCCCCGCTTTAAGAAACAATGTCCGCGACTGCAAGAAGAAGAAGAGGATCTGACATCCAAAGCTTCTCATTAACACACAGAAGCACATATTGCATGCGTGTGGGGGGGCACGGGGCGCTGAGATCATTACGCCATCATATTGATAAGTAGCAGGGGACCCAGGCACATTAGAAAGAGGATTGTAAGCGGAACAGCTTCCCAGCAGAAGTGGTAGAGGGTAATACAGTGAGGGGATTAAACATGCATGGGATAGACAGACGGCTCCTGAATCTAAGACGAGACCGACGACTGATTAAGGTTTGAGTCTTTACAGCAGGAGAACAGGGCGACTAGACGGGGGGCCGGATAGGGCCGATCTGCCGGCAGGGTCTCCTCACCCTTTGTTTCTGTAAGTCAAATTGTTATGTTACATATTACTTGTTACATCTTGTTCACCCACTGTACAGCGCTGTGGAGTATGATGGCGCTATATAAAAATAATAAGTACCAGGTATAGGTATACTGATCAGAACTTTCAGCCAATGATTCTGAACTATACATGGCACGGGGCGTTAGATCAGAGGCAGCTTCTGAGGTGTCTTTGTACAAAAAAATCTAAATAATTATAGCTTAATTACAACAAAAGAGGAAAAGCTTAAAAAAAAAATAATGAGGAAAGGCTGGATGTTGGCAGCGGGCGGCGGGTGGCGCGGGCAGCGGAATCTTTTCAGACTCTCTAAAGGCTTCCGAATCGATTGTTGCTTTTCCTAAAGTCGCCGAACGTAATAGCGGAGCTGTCAGAGCGCATAAAGCCTCGGGAGCGGGAATAACGGAATGA
Organism: Spea multiplicata; assembly: GCA_009364415.1. NCBI lineage: Eukaryota > Metazoa > Chordata > Amphibia > Anura > Pelobatidae > Spea > Spea multiplicata. The sequence continues at coordinate 4,103 of VKOC01035127.1, read as the reverse complement.
CTTGTGTTATCGCTCTGCGCCCGCAAAAATCGCACCTGTGCTCCCTTTATTTCCGCCGAAATGGTTTTACAGGAGCGAGGCTTCGGAAGACAAAGCGGGGAGGAATAAGAATAAAATCTTCTAATTGGCTTCGGTAGATAATGTGAAGAGCAGATGCAGGAGGAGAGGAGGAAGAAGACAACGGGGGGGGGGCAGTTGGTGGTTGACAAATAAGACTAATACGGGATAATGGAGCGCGTTTCTGAAACAAAAAATATACAGGGTCAGGGCTGTGTGCGATAAACAGAGTTTACGGGGGAGATAAACATCTAGACTGCCGGGGCTGACCCCAGTGAGCTTCTCCTGCAAGACAGAGCCGGCCCTGTATAATGTATACTTAAATCACTGAGATACCCTGTATAATGCATAGTTAAATCAATGTGCTTGGCCAGGAAATCTCAGTGCTTTTTTATTATTCCTCCCCGTTTTCAATTGATTGTTGCCTTAGTAAGGGAGGGGAACTATAGGACAAGAAATTCATAAGATAATGCTGGCTCTGCCGCAGCCTGCCACCGATGCCAGCTTCCATGAGATTCATGGAGCAAATGACCCCGGTCGGCAAACCAAAATACAGTAAAAAGAGACCTCAGTGACTCTCCTATTAAGGCACGGCTGACTGGGCATGATTAGAGTTGCAGTCTGAAGCACATAGCTGAAGTCTAACCTCATTGAAGACTCCTCATCACTCTGATACAGCGTGAACCCCTCCATCACATGCAGAGGCGACCTGTGACGTATGATGCAATATTTGCGTTAGAACCCCCCCTTATGTGCACAGTAAATAGCGGGGGGGGGGGAGATATGAGGGGATGCTGCATTTGTAAAGTGACCTCAATTAATTAAAGTGCATTCAAGGGCTGGAGGGTCCACTTAAGGATTTACCCCTCACAGTTGTAAGTCGCTTCCTGTTCTCTCCCTGCGTCAGCCCAAGCAGGAAGTTGTAAGCCTCCTGTTCTCTCCCTGCGTCAGCCCAAGCAGGGAGTTGTAAGTCACTTCCTGTTCGCTCCCTGCGTCAGCCCAAGCAGGAAGTTGGAAGCTGCTTCCTGTTCTCTCCCTGTGTCAGCCCAAGCAGGAAGTTGGAAGCCGTTTCCTGTTCTCTCCCCGCGTTGTTTTAGCGGACGGCGCGTGAGACTCTAGCGCTAGAGATTGTTTCCAGCCTCGCAGGTCCCTCCGTAACGCTGTTATCACAGATATCTCAGGGCGAGGGGCTGATGTACAAATTAGGATTAGGATGTGGCCATTACTCTATACATTTCTTAAGGGGCCCAATGTTAAAAAGCCACAAGATAAACCTATCCGGTCAAAAGAGCGGCACAAATCCCGCCGACCGAGAACAACAAAGGTTCTTTTAATTTATTTTTGAGCTAATAGATTATAAACTCCTCTCCTTCTGTACCCCTTATATGTGTTATTTTGTATTCGCTCCCTGTATTGTAACCGCGCTACGGAATCTGCCGGCGCTATATAAATAAATGTAACCGCGCTACGGAATCTGCCGGCGCTATATAATATAAATAAATGTAACCCGCTACGGACTGAACTGCCGGCGCTATATAAATAAATGTAACCGCGCTACGGAATCTGCCAGCGCTATATAAATAAATGTAACCTGCTATGGAATCTGCCGGCGCTATATAAATAAATGTAACCGCGCTACGGAATCTGCCAGCGCTATATAAACAAAACGTGAAGAATCAGATAGTGAATAACTGTATATTTGAATAAAAATCACACGGTGATTGCGGTTATTGGTTACGTTGCACATAGAGGCCGATCAGAAACGAAGACTTGAGGTTTTCTCAACGAGGAGTAAAAAAAGATATGAAAAAAATTCAACAAGATTTACATTTATGTATTTTTTGCACAGATCTTAAAACAAAGTTTTTTTTAAAAAAAAAATTAAAATTAAACTCTGAAATTTAAAAAAAAAAAAATCTTTCAGGGTCCCGCAGCTCATCAATCTCCCCGACCGGCCCATTATCGGCGTGGAGGGCGGAGCCGGCACAGTTCGTGGCATTTCCTTCTGCCCGGCGCCGGTCGTTGTTATAAAGTGCAGCATTATGATGTCATACCCCGACGGCCTGGAAGAAGCCAGAGCAGAGGGGGCCACATCTGGTGGCCTTAAAAACTGTGTATGCATTGTGGCGCAGGTGTTCTGCTTTAACTATACATTATCCAGGGTCAGCCCTTCACAATGGATAAGGAAGTCAGCCCCTCTATAGTAAATAACAGCCTTTCTTTCCTTCAACAAAACCAAAAGGAGTTGTCCGGAGAGAGCATCGCCCAGCGGGGCCCACAGCTTCCCGTTAATAATGGAGAAGGCAGTATTTAAAATAAGCCCCCCCAGGGTATCTTTCAATCTTGATCAAGGATCTGCAGGGGGGACGTAGAGCCGGACGCTGCCGCGAGGAGTGAGATTCCGGCGGCTTTTGGTCCAATAAATTAGATGAGTTTAGTGAATTCAAAACCGGAAGCAAAACTCACTGCAAGGGTTAAAAAAAAATCACGTCGAAAATAAACACCCCGTTTAATAACGCACAGAGCCGAACACAGATGCATATCGGCGGGGAGGCAAACTGGTATGTATTAGGAGCCCTTCACTCGGCGATCCGCTGCCCTGGAGAGGTGGCAACTGCGCAAACGGTATCAGCAAATGAAGAAAATGTCCTCCAGTAAGCGGCTCTCCTCCGGATCCTCGGCGTGCAGCTGCTGGGCCCTGGCCGCTGGCACCGTAGGGTGACTGGGGGGCTTGTAACGGCTCCTGGGCACCGGGCTGAGGAAGCTGAAGTCGCGGAGGTCCCCGCACGCGGGCTGCTGACTGCGCGTGGAGATCGGGCTCACGGCTTCGAGCATCTCAATGAGTGACGTCTCGTACCTAAGGGGCGAAAAAAAGGATAAGTATGGTGTGAATGTGTAGCACTATGGAGATGAAGGCTGGCCCTGTATCATGTATAGTAAAATTAGCAACTACATATTATATACACACATACATATACACACACACACACATACATATACATACACACACATACATACACACACACACATTAGATTTAAACTACACATTACACAGGGTTCTCTCAGTCTCCGGGGTTAGAGACTCGCACGTCGCCCCACAAGAGACCGTTTGGTGTCACAAAGCGATCTGACAACCTTCAGCTTCATTGTAACTTCAACAAAACTCCACTAAAAACTTCACGTTTCAGACCTTTTACCAACAACCAGAACGCGCCTGAGACAGACAGACAGACAGACAGACAGACAGAATACCAACCCCAGAGACACAGAGAGTGTGAGAGAGAGAGCTGGAGCGCGTGTTATAGAGAGAGCTTTAATAGAGTGCTTCTCTTCTACAAAGAGTGCGGCCGGCACGTCTCATACGTTAATCAGTCGTTGGTCTCATCTTAGATTCAGGAGCCGTATGTCTGTCCCGCGCATGTTTAATACCCTCACTGTATTACCCTCTACCACTTCTGCTGGAGGGGCAGATTGTTTGGGGCACCAGTTTTGGGAGGGCATTGATGGGCCAAATGAACCGACTGATTACGAAGTCACCCGTTTGGCTGAGTGGGTGAATTTCTCTCTAGGCTGCTTCCCCAGGAATGGTAACTTCCCCCGGAGCTGGAACCTTTCCTCGAAGGTTGGGGGGGGGGGGTTTTCCTTCTACTTCATTTCCAAGTGGAGAACTCCCCTCCGGAGCTTCAGCCGGGTACAATTCCCTTTCCTGGAGACAGATCCCGGGGAAAAGGAAGCAATCCCATCGCTGCCACCAATGTCACGGATCTGGCTACTCCGACCGACTACATTTACATAAAACAAGATATTGGGGTACAAACCGCCCCCTTAATCTGCCTCCCAGAGACAACATGGACAGTAACGGGACTAACAATACAATAGGGGTCCCAACCTCCACCATCTATTACTGGCCAAAACCAGTTCCAGGGATGGCCGGGGCAAATGTCTGTAGTGGTGGAACTGGTGGGAAGGGGACAACATAATAATGCACCATGGGGTGGGGGGGGGTCTGATATTAAATTACCGTATATTCCGGCGTATAAGACGAC
>VKOC01035100.1:0-16051 GCA_009364415.1 Spea multiplicata | reverse complement strand
TTATAATCAGGGTCATCTTATAATCGAGCAAATACGGTAATTAACAGCGGATTAGGGTCAGTTTAAAATGGCCCACTTGTGAATCAGGAAACCTTGCCCCCTTCAACCAGGATTTTGTTCATGATCATGATATCATCATATGACTTCTGACATGTTTGTTTTTCATCCTTCCCTGCTGCTAAACATTCTGAAAACTCACCTCTGATATATTGTTTCAATTCAAAGGGAATGTTAACTGCGCTATTTGTATGTGAGTGAACCATTAGTTTTGTAAAGCTTGCAAGATGGAATTGAATTACTCTATGAACAAGTTAAACACTGATACATATTTTTTTAGGCATCTTACATGTTTAACACAACACTAATATTCACCTATTGCCACATAAATTACCACCTGAACTATTTACCATTGTTTTATAAAGAGCTGCTTGCAATGTATTGATGTTTTCCAAGGTATGTTGCATTTATTTAAAAACATATATATATATAAATATATATTTATATAGTATATATATATATATAAGCAAATCTGAACAACATCTTTATGGCATTTTAAATAGGAAAGGTTCACAACCAACTGCATATACTGCATATGTAATATATAAAAATCTAGCCTGGAGAAGAAAACGCATATTGACTAAAATTGTTGATTTAAATTCTGTTTGATGGTGACGCAAGCTAGGATGTTCCTACTGCTACATAATACTACTCACTTGTAATGAATATGCAATTAAGTAGCACAATAGTGGGCCTACATAAATTATTACAATGAACCCACATTTCCTTGAACATTGTTTTAGGGAATTGGCAATATTTGAAAATTTAAATCAATAGAATGTTGGCTAAACATGATGTTCTACATTATATATTTTTGATTTTTGGAATAAGTACTAATATGGATTATTTGAACAGGTCCAATATAATGACTCAGATATATTATAATAGATAATATTATTTCTGAAAAGAATAGATCGTTTAATTTAGGTTAGAGTATGTATACATTTTCTACATGCATCTTTGGTAAAAGGAGACATATGGTTAAGCTACTGAACCACCTGCATAAATGTGTGCTCCAAAAATACATATGTTTCAGTTGACTAAAATGTGACCGTTAATATAGTAGAATTCTCTTGTTTCGATCCACTATACCACATAGAATGACAAAATAAAATTTAATAAATTTACACACACTGTTTTTAAAAGAAATGACCCTGGTTGATTAGTGGTGTCATCAAAATGTAATCAAAGTAATCCATTTTGATTAAAGCCAAACTTATTTTCAGTTATGCTATTAAAATATTTTTTATTTGACTTACTGGAAATTCAGGTTTTTTTTATTTCATCTAAAATTGTATCCATTAATTTGAAAGTCAAATCTGCTTGTTTTTATAATTCAGTAGGAGTTGCTTTTTCAGTAGCATCATTTTAATTAATCTTGGAATATGCTGCATAAACACTTGCCCTTATATAAAAGTGATCATATTGTGTTTTTCTGTAGCCTTTATTTCACAGTATTTTACATTTTTCAGTATACCATATGCTAAAGGGCAGATTGAAAAATAATATGTGTTCTTTTTATAAAGTATTGTGTTTATGATATTGCATATGTATGGGTAAGTGCTTTTGTACTTTCATGTTGCACGCATTTTAATTATTTTGTTTTATCCAGTGTCCTTGCTCTGATATGTACTAGCATTATCAGTTTTTACTTACTAAGATTTACACTAAAATGCTGATTGCAAATGCAAGTCATTCACCAAGTGAAAAATAAAATCAAATCAATATAACGGATATCTCCATGATGCTGATGCTTTTAGTTCCAAAGCTGCATCTATTAATAAGATGCTATAAATATGTCAAATTGATGCTTTAACTAAAACATGTACATTTAACATTGATTGTTGGCGACACACAAAGTGTATAACTATGTAAAAATGTAAAGATCTGATTTAGTTCTAAAGAGCATGTTTAAACAAGGAGGCAAAAGATATTTTTTTCCTTTTAGACTCCTTATTTCCTAAGACCTTTCTGAGCAGCATGTTGTAGACACTGCTGAAATGAAAAGAAAAGAAAAAAAATAAAGATATATATATATATATATAATATAATATATATATTAAATAAATAACAATTCCTTCTTACTCCTAGCCTGATGAAAAATATCATATGCAATTAAAGTAGCTATTAGCTGGAGATATGTAAAATTTTGGAGCATGTTGTATTTCATTTTTTTACTTTCTTTTGATAAAATATATTAATTAAATTATTAAAACATAATATATAATCAATGCCCACTTATATGAAGCCATATACTCAATTTGCAGTGTTTATATTCAAAAATATATAATAAAAAATAGTGAATACTTACCAGTGTTGTAAATATATAGTGGTAATATTCTGTCATCATTCCCATTGCCAAAGCCTGTAAAAATGAGTAACCGTATAAATAAATATTTTTAAAAAATTATACTTTTCATCCATTTTTTGACATGGGCAAATACATTTTTACCCAGCTCTAGGTACCAAGCTTATCAATTTCTCAGTTTTCATGAATCCCAAGAAAAAATACATCCTTCCAGAGGCAAAGGTGACATTTAAATATTAGACAGTAGCTTTTAAATTAACTTTTTTAACCAGAATATTGATGGTTATGTGGACTGTGAACTTTTATTTAAGAATTTTACTTTTTTATATAAAATTAAAAATATTACCTTTTAATTGCTGGTTCTCTCTTTTCTTACCGGAGCTACTATTTGTGAGGAAGCAATAATAACCAAAGGGTCCAGGAGCAACACAAATGAGCGGTAAGCTGCTCTAAAAAGTGAACATCTGAATTTTGTTGAAACTTTTATTATGCCACGAGATTAACTGTATTTCTTTGTTTACACACATACACACCACACACACACACACATACACACATAAGTATAGTAAGTATAGTACACTTTTGGTGTGATTATAAATTGCACTCTGGCAGTGCACCCCACCACTCTCTTTGCTGTATTTTAGTAAATATTAGTAGCTTAAGGCATTAGTAAATTAATTCAATATGTTATTGCACAAATATATTTTTGTACATGTCAAAATAGATTTGTTCCTTAATAGCAATATGCTCTAAAGGTTTACCAGGAAGGAGAAAGCTAAATGTATTTGCCTGTCAGGAGGTTAACAGCACAGAAGGTTCAACTGAATGTTATCTTAAGATAATGCCATTCCTTAATGCCTCAGCAATGAATGAGAGCTTGTGTAATGATTGCTGATGTATACCCACTAGACTTGTTCATTCTGATTCACATGAATTGCAAATTTACAGAATTTTGGTAAATTCAGGGGTTCATACGATGCCACAAAAACGTGATCAGACCCCCTAGGAAACGGACGAAAACACCCCAAAAATTACAGAATTCTTGTCTGAAATATTTGGGCCCACATTCACTCGCACCCTTACTCACCCTCTCCTACTCTCATTCTTGTTCCTCATTTCTCCAATCAAGGAAGAGGACATCACAGATAATGCAGTCATTTAGCCCTAACTTGAACTCAGGGCAATATGGCGGCGCTTTCGGTGACATCCTCTATCTTGATTGGCTTAATTTTGTCAGAATTCTCGCTGGGTCATGTCCACAGATGCGGACAAAGATAAAAGATTGTAAATAGAAAAGAAGATTAAGAAGATGCAGAAGCAGGAGTGCTCGGTAGAGAATATATGGAAGAATTTAGAGATTTTTTTCCTGAATTAAAAATGCCCCCAAAGTTTTGGACGAACCAAATGGGCCCAAAACAAACCAAAAAATCCCTCAAATGGCTTTTGGCCCATTGCACGTGTCTAATAACGACTCAGATCAGAAAGCTTTCAAATATAACTGCTATTTCTTATTATTTGGTTTTCCATGATTAAGTCATAAAGCTTTCAAATTAAAATGTTTATTGGATTTTTCAAAGGGACCAACTAGACTGTTTTACAGACCATTCAAGAAGCCTTTAGGTGCCTATAAGTTTAACATGGGTATTAGAAACCTCCAATGTGGCTGAATTAAAACAATTCTGCCAGGAAAAGTGGGCCAGAACTCCTCCACAGTGATAAAAAAGACTCATTGACAGTTATTGCAAACATTTGATTACAGTTGTTTTCGCTAAGGTTGGCACACCTAGTTATTAGGTTTGGGTAGGCAATTATTTTTTTCACATGGGTGAAATACCTCTTCACAGCACTGTAAATTTTATAGGCGGCAAATATGAAGATGTCTCTTGCAAACATGACCTGGTATTTGTGTAATGCACGGAAAGTCTGTTAACTTTACACTTAAAAATATTTAAAAATATTCTGTAAAATGTCTTGACTACACATTTAGCACTTTATGATAGAAACTGTGTACACAACAGTTTCTGCTCCTGACAAGTACTTAAATTGACAGTAACATTAAATGAAAGGTTTCTTGCTGCCAGCTTGCTGCAATATTAATAATGTCATAAATAATGCACATTGGAAGGCTTTAAGTGATACATTTTCAACAACATGCCTAGTGATTTTGAAAATAAATATTTTTAGTTACAATACTTTTAAGATATTAAATGATGTTATACTGTATTATGCACGGTTCTACAAAGAACATTTATTTTGCAATAACTGTACAAGGCAACATTAATCAGTAGCTAAATGATTATTAAAGACATTTTTGACAAACGTGCAAAACTGTAGCACGTTTTATTTAATAAATTGAGTATTCTTAACATTAAAAAAATATTTCATTTTGTGTTTCAGAAAAAATGCCAATACGGGCAGATATGCAGTACATTTGGTTTTTAATTGATGTGTTAAAAATACAACAACAACATTTAGAGGAAGTCAACTTAAATGTAACCCATGTAAGTGCAGACACTCCTGGAGAACAAGAAACATATATTTTACTTAGCAATATTAGTATAGGTAGACCTGTGTAAAAAAAACAGAGACACCCTTAGCAGTACAGAAAAGAATGGAAAAGAAAAAGGCTGTAGGTTCTTGGTTCTCGTATTCTTGCTGTGGATCTTTGCTCGTTTCCAGTTAAGCTGATATCAGAAACATTTAGAAAAAAAACTTTTAGGGCCTCTCCCTAATGTTTAACAAATATTCCTGATATAGACCCTTTTGTATAATGCCTACAGAGAAGCCAAGGAGAAACAGCAACTTGCAGTCTGGTTGTTGGTCCTTTCGTGCAAAAGGTAATCTGCTTCCAATTTCATGACTGCCCTAACCTCATGGATGCGACTACACTACTCAAGTAAAAACACAACTTGCAGGGCAAGCTATTAATATTAGCCTATTATCTGCTTAGTTGATTTTACTTACATATGTATCTCCTCTTTTCTTCTTCTGCATTTCTGAGGTAACATTTTAGAAGTATGTATTTTTGCAAAGATACATTTTAACAATGCGCAACTTTACGGAGTTGTACTTGTGATATTTTTACTTCAGTAAAAGGCCTTAATTAAATCAATCCTATGCATTATTCAATAGAAATAAGTCTAAATACATTAAGATGGTGATACAATACCAGCAGATAGTTTATACATTATAATACAGTATAATTACAGAATTTCAGTAAAGGGGGTATTCATTAGTTAGGTAATTATCTCAAGTGATCACTTAATATTTTATTCCATGGGGTCGATTTCTGCTTATAAACTACTTCCTGCGTCAAGATTATGCTATGTGGAATTATAGAACAGTATGTGATGTTGGCTTACATGTTGTAATGCATTAAAATGCATTGTTATTTTGGTTCCAGGGAGAACAAAGTGCTTAGAGATTATTGATATTTTTAGTAGGCCAACATACTTATAAAATTAGAATACACTTATCAACATTAAACTGCAGCTGACACACTCTCAACTATTCTTCTACTTTGTTTATATAATTTGCCATTTGACTTGTTCCACATAGAATGTCTACCTTGTTGCGGACCTTTGTATCATCTACAAAAGGACACAACTTAACATTAAGACGTTCTTTAATACTGATCCCTGAGGTACCCCACTACTAACAAGTCCTTCTTCTGAATATACACCATTATCTATGACCTGCTGTCTCCTGTCACTCGACCATTGTGTTATTTGTTCAACTATCTTGACATCAAAACACAAAGACTACAATGTATTAATACATTTCCATGGGGACAGTGTCTCATGCCTTACTTCAATCTAGATAGGCTTAATCAACAGTTCCTCCATTGTCTATTATTTTAGTGATCCAGTCAAAAAATTTATTCACTTGACAGGATGGACCTGCAATAAAGCATGTTGTTTCTGATCATGCAAACTAGATATTTAAGAATCCTATCTACTAGCATGGTTTCCATTATTTTGCTGAGAAAATACTTATTGGTCTGAGTCTCCTCTGCTACCTTTGGCAGTACAATTGCCAACTTCCAGTCTTCTGGAACTATTCCTGCCATTAGTAACTGGTTAAATAAGTCTACCAATGGTTTTGGACACTTCAAAGCTAGTTTAATAACTTTGGGTGTATCCCATTGGGTCCTATGGATTGTAGTAATAGTTTCAATGTAAAAATGAAACTAGCTAAAACATCAAACAATAGCATGTGCTCATGCTAACACCATACTCACACTTTAACACACACTCACACTAACATCATACATTAACCCATACACTTTAACATAATATACTGACACACACTCTAACACCATACAATAAAATACACATGCTAATAGATGGGGTTGAGAACAGGATATGTGGGACTGTGGGGCCCAGAATGGGACTGAAATTGGAATCATTAGGCAGCTCTAGAGACAAAGATGAAGTATACTTCAGTCTCAGAGTCCACATTCACGCTCACCACCAAAACCCTTCTGGCTGCAGCCCCATTACAGTCTACCCCTAAAGATGCCCCTGCAAATCAGTATTTTAAGATTACATATACCTTTTTACCTTTCTTTGCTAAGGTCAAGTCAATCTAACAAAGTATACTCACATAATATAGAAATTCTATATGTTCTATTCTTACCTGTTTTAGTATGCCGGCTGCCATATCATGACTACAGTCAAAAATCACATGAAATTCTTTGCCTCTCTTCATCTCTTTGAGCAGTGGTTTGGCATCCTTTGTGTCCAAAGGCAACTGACGGATTTTAAGTCTTAAGTTGTATCTGGATGGAGCCTTGATTAGCTCCTGTAGCCTTATAAGACCTAAAATAGAAAATATAAGGTAAAAAGATGTCTACACTACTTCTTTTGGGGTTACTGAACGATGAATGTGTTTGGGACAGTTAGTATGTATACGGTTCAAACAGTTCCTAAAGAGCTGTAAAGTGAGAAGTATATACATTTTCTACGTAGTGGAACAAACTTTAAGGTGAGAAAGCATCTGCTATAGCTTAAACTCTTAGGTCATGATTTTTATTCTGGAACAAATGTACAGAGAAAAGAAAAGGTCTCTCCATGACTTGGTTTGACCCAGAGATTGCCGGGTGAGCACTGCTTCTCCGGTTCTCCGGGTCAAGACCTGAATCCTCTGGGTCACGGGAGCGGGGTCTTGACAGGCCCCGCTCCCCACCCACTTTCCTCTCCCGACGTCAGCGGGACTGCCCTCCAACGTCAGCAGGACTGCCCGCCAACATCAGCGAGACCGTCCGCCAACGTCAGCGGGACTGTCCGCTGACGTCAGTGTGCAGTCCTGGCCGCATCGCGCAAAGGAAGGCTCTGGGTAGCTGGAGCCCAAAAGTTCCCAGGTATGGATATGGGGTAAAGTAGACATCACCCTTTTTTATTAGTAGCCCAGCTAGAAATTGCATATTCACCAGCATAAAGTGAAATCTCAAGTGTATGGAGTATCAGTGATCAATGCAACAACCTATACCTACATAGGAATAGTAAAACAGCTGAAAATCAAGCAACCTGGTGTTTAATGTCTTGGCCATGGACATGGATATCAAATAAAGTTAATCAAATAGTTTTAGTTAACCAATTTGACATTCTAACAATATTACAAATCAATGAATCAAATCAACACCATTTAAAACAGTATACATAAGGGATCTGCAACCATATTGTTTGTTAAATTTCAAATATGTTTCCAATGAACATCTCAGTTAGTCACCTGTTATTGTAAGAAAGTACTGTACAAGGAAGCATGTCAAAATAGGTAAAACATATTTTAAGGGAGTGCTTACATATGGCTATTAATAGAATTGGGAACATTATGTTTTCACAGAGGAAGCAAAACTCACTTTCAAGATGCTATTTACTTCATGCTGTAATAAGCCCTCTAGAAGCAGGATGGGCTTTAAGTAAATTCTAATATTGTAATGGATGATAATTCACAATGGATATGGGCTTCATAGGTTCTTTCTTTTAAAATAACAGCATAAGATAATGTAGACATTTTAAAACTGAATTAATATTTTTTCCTATTATAACATTGAATAGTTCCTTGAGTAAAAAAGGGACCTTTCAATGACACTCCAGTGTCCCCATGCAGCTTCACCAAGGAAGAATACATGTTAAAATACATTGTAAATAGTTTTAGATGCATTCTAAAAGCACCAGATTTGCAGATCAAGCCGAGCTGGAGCACAACCCCAGCCACCATTGTCTGATTTTCATTCCAGTTTTCATCAATCATTGGTAAGACAACACTCCCAAGATATGTTTAGACAAATGCATTTCCCATAAGCCAAGGAACTGGATGAGAATGAGGAAATGCAATGGAGGGATTCTGATGAATCCCTCTTTTAATATGTAAATGTTAACTGTGCTTCTGTTCTGGAGGTTTTGACATCAGAATGCTAGCTTGTATTATACAAGGGGTTTATGTTACAAAATGAACCTGGGGCAAATTATTAAAAGTACTTTTATCACCATAGCTAGCAAATAAATGGTTACATGAGCAGAAGTAATACATTAGTTGCTATGGCAGTGTCATGTTGGGACTTGGAGCTCCTTGCAGGGAGCCAAACACAGGATCCAAATAACAGAGATGAAGGTTAGAGCGACAGGTAAAGAAGCAAAGTCCAATATCCAAGGTCAGGAGCACAGGCAATAATGCAGAGTCCAATATAATAAGCCGAAGGTCAGGCGCACAGGCAAATAAGTCAAATATAGTAAGCCGAGAATCTGGAGCACTAAGAGTCAATGGAGATACTGTAGAATGCTGCAGAATACGATACAGGGGTCACATGATACACTTGTGCTACAGCTCTAAAACACTGGAGAATTGAAATAACAGACTGTGGGTTTTTATAGCGGTGCTAGGTTCAGATCCTACATCCTGATGGACATACTCTCTGTTGGATTTGGGGAGTGAGTTTGTTTGCCTGGCAACTTTAGATCACAGTTTAGGGCTTCCTCGCTACCACAATCTTAAACTCTGAGGCGGGGGTGAGTACCAGAGGGGCTTTAGAATAGCTTATTATATATGACACCATACTGAATCCCACAGTGGATTTATTATGGTGAATAAAATGCAAAGTATCAGGATAAACATCTCTCTATCCATAAAGAACAGCAGATAATGCGTGGTATCATAAATATATCATCTCCCAATAGGCTAAATCCTTTGTAGTAGTGATGGGTCAAAATGGTAATGGCTACGTTGAACCCAGCTACATTAAACCAAACAGATTTTTGTCACAATATCAATGAAATGTATTACAAAATAATGACATTAAGTGAAAGGAAGGTGTGAGAACACTCAGCATTTTGTAAAACTTTAAAATAATTATTTATTTATTGTTATTGCTGCTGCCATGTGATTGACCGATTAGCTGTGTTAACAGGCGATTGAACATAATAAGTGGCCAAGTGTATAGATGTTTATGAAAAAACACAATATTTTTATAAATAAAGCTAAAAAAGGGTTTTTTTTTAAATGTTTATTTTTCAGTATATAAATTATATACAGCTAGTATGAATGAGAAAAATATGTCAAAACTATATTTAGTCCTGCCCTAATTTGTAAACCACCCTATATTCATATAAACTTTAAATTGATTTTAATTTTTTTTTTAGGTTTTTAGTTTATATTAACTTCCTAACCCTAAACCTAGTTATTACTAATTCATACCTAAATAACCCCCACCACACAAACTACTAACTATAAACCTATATATAAAAATAACCTCTTAGGGTCTGGTGGAAATAAACAATAAAATTAAATATATTTTCTGGGACCCAGAAAATCACTGCTTCTTACTGTTCTCTGTCTCTCCCACATGTGCCATATGTGCTGTTTAAGGGATCACATTAATTAAACGTATATTCTATCTTAGGCTTGATATTAAACATAAATTGTTAATGGTCATAAGACTGAGATATTTTTAAAATAAATCTGCTTTGAACAAGGAAGAATTGTCATTCTACTACATCCTAGAGGAAGATAAGGACTGCATGCTGCAGAGATGTCACAATAAACATATGGCGGCACATAGATAATTTAATGCAAAATATTACCAGATCTTAAATTGAGCAAGTGAAGAGATATGATAAATGTAAAGATCAAGGGTAGATTTGTTTTAATGAATCATAATTATTTCTCAAACACTGTCATTTCATAGATTTGCAATAAAAAAACATATACAGCAATGTTTACCTTAATGTATTAACTAAAATCAAAAGTCTATACATGTATTAGAACCTTAGCGTCCTGTTCATTTTAATCAGACAACACGTCAAGGTTGCGGAGGAGAAAAGGGAGAAGTCATTGTAGAAATTGTTAGCCTGGTTTTTGTCATATTTGTGATTTAAACAAAATAACGCAAACAAAAAACTCAAATGCCTAGTCAAGTGGACAGTTTACTCAACTGTCCAAACTCAGAGGTTCCTTGCCCTTGCGTATTAACTCACACAAAACAGTTGGTTTATTCACTAATATTTCACTTGCTGGTGAGTGAATGCAAGGGTATTTTACTTTAAATTTTGTGGCGAGGGCATTCAAGTTCAAGCAACCTAACAAATAATAGCTGTATACAGATGAGAAGTTTTGCCAACATGTGTGCCTTTTTCTTTAAGATTCAACATTATTTTCTGTTTCCACGTAAGTACTTTGTATGCAATCAATCTTATTTATTCTATCACATTAATTTTAAAACATATCCTCTAGCAATTTAAGATTTTTTACAAACTAATTTTCCCCATTGCAGTCAAAATTATTATTTATCACATAAAATCTACTACAGTATTACAGTACAGTACAGTACTTCTCTATAAACACTATAGTTAAATCCGCCATTGCCTTTTTTATATATTTGTTTGTGTTTTTAGTTTTCTTAGTTACCAAGAATGTTTGCAGGATTTTATCTACCGGTTGATTAGAAATGCAGAGAAGCCTTTCTTTCAATTTTTTTCTTTGATGTAAAAAATGATTCTGTCCTAGATCAAAGACTTAAACAATTTACCAAAAGCATGACTTTGTGAGATTTATTAAAGTGGCTGCTATCAGATGTATTTTTCTTTTAATCTAAATTCTTTTGTTTTTGTTTTCTTTGTTCACTTTGTGGTTTTTGTATGTTTATATAAAAGGGAAGGGTGACACATGATAGGGTTTAAACTTGGACAAAATGTTACCTAGTGAGCTTCCAACATGTGCCTGTAGCCCACATTTTACCTGTGCTATTCATTTCTATAATGCGCAGAGAAGAAAATCAAACAGCAAAAAGAAGAACACGTATAGCAGTTTTTGAAGGGACATTGATTTGTTTTTTTAGTCAGGAGCATTGGAAGCATTAAAAGTAATTACCTTCACCTTTTGCAAGACAATCTTCAATCTTCTGCTCTGTTTAAGCCACGTGACTGAAGCAAGTTTAGGGTAGGCATGCATATAAGCTTTAAACTCAATCCAAATGCATAACACTGAACATTTTCTCCCTACTCGGACTGATGTGGGTAATTACGATGTTTAAACATTACATCTTAGGCTTGAGGTTTTGTGAGCACATCTTGGCTTTATCTTAAAAAGTCAAAACAAGAAGGCCACTTACATCATTTTCAAGTGTGACCATCTGAGATTACATTTTAGTATTTTTGTACTATAGGTATTTTAGAAACAGTGACATCATGAATTAAGTAATGTTTTTTTCTATCCATATGTCTGTCATGGCATAAAAATGTTTATGTCTCATTTTAACCAATGTTCCCTTGGCTGTATTCATTTATACTTTGACTGTTGCATGCCAAAATAGTTCTTATATCTTGTAAGTGAGTTTACATACTAAGTCAAAAAAGCAAAGAAGCCTTATTTTTATGTTAAATGCATATTGGATTCTGTTTTGCAGCATAGGCAATGTTCTTTTAGTTATAGGAATAAAAAAAATAGACTTCTTTCTGACTGGTGCTTCAGTTACTAGAATATGAGTGTTACTGGGCATATTTCATTACATGCTAACACTTCCGGAAGTCAGACAAGGCAGCCAGGGGAGAATCTAAATGTCACAGTGCAACACTCCAAAGTTAACTCCAACAGGAAAGCATGTCACAACAAAAAAAAAATGGGGATACACAGAAACAACACGTCATTAAAATAAAATATTTATTCCAAAAGTGATATAAAATTTAAAAGAAAGCATATACATACAAAAATTGTCAGTAAAGTAATTGAAAAGCCCAAAAATACCAAACAATCACAATTTTTTTGTAAACTGCAATGGAGTCCAGGTAAAATGTATTACAAATAAAAAATACGTAAAATTAAATTTTGCAGACTAGACTGTTCTGATTGTTATTGATTTCCCAGAGAAAATAGGGTGAGAGACGACCAGCAGCAGCAGTAGTACACTTGACCTGGACAGGCAGGCACTGACAGATGATAGGCACATGCAGCCCCTTGAAGCAGGACTAAATTTCCCCTATATTATATACGGTATTATACATATTATAATGCCTGGTTTTGTCACCAATATTTAAAACCAATGGAAAATAATTTATGTACAAAAATTGTTTGTGAACTGAGGTGGAAAAATCTTAAATCACCTTATTGCTTACAAATGTCACCTCGATGTTTTAATATGAAGGTTGCAAATATGTTAAATGTGTTAAGGCAATGCAAATCTTATCAATAATGTGTCATTTGAGATTGAAGTTTAATGTATGTAGTAGACAGTGCCAACAGTTGCTATTAGATCATTACATTACTGATCAAAGTCACTAATTGGGTGACATAAGTAGATGGGAGCATGTTATAATGATTAACCTAAACAGTAAAGGTTAATGTTGTTGATCATCGCTACAGTGGTGTTACAGACATATAATCTTTTTAACAGTCAATTTAGCAGTTCATCAGTGGTGACATTACATAATAGGGAATAGAAAAGCAAATGTGTACATTATTATTCATTATATAAACAGTAAAACATGTAAACATTCAGGGGCGTAACTTGAAACTAAAGTTCCCAAAAATTGCCCTGGGTCCCTCAACCTCATAAAGCACTATAATAAACATGTGCCAATATGCTATAATTGCCCCCACACAACTTGTGTGTGCCTTCTTTGCCCCTTTCCCACCACTCCAACATACACTCACACATACACAAATTACATGCACTTACTCATACTCACTAACACACACTCCTTCTCACTCCACTTACACATACATGTTCACACATCCATGCTCACACACACAATTACACATCCATGGTTACACACACAAATACACAATTACACATTCATGCTCACACACACAATTTTTTTATCTTTCATTATTTGTTTGATTTTACATTACACAGTATAGACAAATAAACATATATCCACGGATCAAGGTCATCTTGTGTTGTCATTATTACAGCAATACGTATCATAGTGTTCAGCAATAACATAAAGTATAGTATCTCCATACTATCCACGCCATTCATACTATTAGGGGAGTAATTTTAATCTCGAGGAGTAAATCAAATTATGAAAACTCATAATTAGGTTTGGAGGAGCTTTTTAAAGAGATGTAGTGCAGAAGGTTTATTTATTTGAAATCGCCTTTATTCCCTTTATCTTTATTATTACCTTAATATCTTGATTTAGGGTAAGTAATACATTCCTTTGGAATCTCCCTTGGTCCCTTTGTCTTAAGTGTGATAGAATCTTAACTCCTTAGTTTGAGGCTAGATTGGAACATCTATTATTTTGATTCCAAGTAGCCCATATCTTTTTGAAAAGGTCTGGCTTCCCTTCCCTATAATAGAATCCTTTTTCCATATTATATTGGAAATGCATTTGGTTTGTCACTTCCCACCACTCTACTTCTTCTATCTTTTTCCATTCCCTTGAAATACATATCTTAACTGCTAAACATATATGAGCAAACAGGTTTTGTTGCTCATTACCTATTTCTGGTAGGTCTAAGGAGAGCAAAAAAGTCTGTTGTGAAAGTACATTATTTATAGAGAATAATGAGTTTATCAAATAGTTACATTTGTATTTTATATTTGTTAACCTCTCGCAGTTCCACCCCCCTTTTTACATCTCCAACAAATGGGTGAATTTGTTTTATTTATTTTATGCATTTCGTCTGCACCATGTACCACCTATGCAATGTGTACTCTTCCTAATTGTTTGTATCCAGTCCTTAGGATCGATCAAAACATTTGGCTCCATTTCACATTTTTCTAAGAAAGGAGCTTTTGATTTTTCCTGTAAATTTTGTATGAGATTAATTGCTTTAGTTATTCGCTTTTCTCTATTCTTTGCTTCCAAAAAAGTCGTGCGATAGAATGATTTCTCTAGTGCTGAAAAAATTCTTAATTCTAAGGTATGTAAAAATTTCCTGTGGAGGAAGGGTAAAGTTCTGTTGGAACTGAGTAGAAGTATTTAATTCATCTGAACTTGGTATATCAGAAAGATAGAAAATTCTTCCAATTATTTATCTGTAAATAATCTATACTTAAATAAATTACTTGGATTGGAGAAGATGCTGGGAGAAATTTCATTGCGTCAAAATTATTTCTTAAGCCTTTAATAGTATATAAAACTCCTCTAATTATAGGGTTAGCATTTAAAAGGTTTAGTTTCCTATAATTATTAACCCAAACAAAAAAGTTATATAGATTAATATATTCTCCACTTGACTCTTCCAGTCTTGACCATAAAGGTTCTTCTCTATCCTTCCTATCTTATGCCATAAAGTGGGTAATCATACATGCATCGTGTAAAGATTTTAGTGGAAAGTAAAGTGAAATAGATCTAAAGAGGTAGAGTACCTTTGGGGTAATATACATCTTAACCAACTCTGACTAGGGTCACACACACACAATTTTAAACCGGTACAAGCAGTCAGGAACAAGAGGTTGCGACCCTTGTGACCCCTGTAGTTTCGCCACTATGTACATGCGTTTTTAACCCCTTAATGACAAAGCCAGTACATGTACGGGCTCAAAATACATTGTTTTCAATGGGTTGTTTGGACTGCCAATTGTCTTTAAGGGGTTAATGAGTGACATGAAGACCATCTAGAGAAAATGAGTTATCACTAAACCTGTGATGAATGCACTCAAGATACATACAATATCAAGGTCACTTTTGCAAATGCATTGAGGGATTCTGCATGTGCTCCTTTCCCACCCCATCTGAATGTTCTGCATGTGTGAAAAGTGCTGGTACTGAATTAACTGGGAGCACTTTCCTGTCACTGACTGACTGCTTCGGGCAGTCAACCAGTGGAAAGAATAGTTGGACCACAAAGGAGGATGGCAGCTGTTTCAGCAGGGCAGCCTCTTACGTGTCAAGTAAGTGATGTATATGTAATTGTTTTAGGGCTGCAACTAACGGTTATTTTAATAATCGATTAGTTGGCCGATTATTTTTTCGATTAATCGATTCATCGGATACAAAAATGCAAAAAAATTTTTATTTAAAATAATGTAATAAAAAACTTAAAATGTACACTTTCATCTCTTTATCACAATGGCATTTCTCTATTCACCTTCTTATTTTATTTAATAATAATAAAAGCTACAAGGACCCAAACAGTGTTTCTCAAACTAGGTTTTAATTCAAAGTAATTAGTAAATATTAATTCATATGTTAACTGTTTTTCATATTTAATAAAAACTGAGAAAAAAAGCATTGTTTATAT
>VKOC01035094.1:0-11092 GCA_009364415.1 Spea multiplicata | reverse complement strand
TTTTCTTTATTTAGTTATTCAATACTCATACTTAAAGCTATTTGTGTTAGTGCCAGTAGCATACAATGTAATTTATTTCGGCATGGTGTCCTAGAGGTTCCAAAAATGTAAATGTGTCCTAGAGAAATACATGTTCTGCTAATCAGCTGTGGTCAGTTAACATTTGTATCCTTTTGTTTAATTTAATTTAAAAAAAAATCAGTTGAGTTCTTGGTTATCACTAGAAATTCTGTAATAATAATGTAAGGGAAAGAATCTTAGCTGTGCAAATTGTTGGTGCTATATAAATAAAAGATAATAATAATAAAATTACGTTGCAAACATGTCACCAATATCAGTTGTCATGAGTTTAAAGAGTCTCATGAGACATTCTTGAGTTTGTAGCTCTTCATTTAGTTGAATTTCAAACGTTTTAAATGGTTATTACCTACAAAATCTAGTTATGGTGGAATAAGACTTCAGATTTAACTAACAAGAAAGGACATTCTCCTAATTGGAGGAAAACGATTTCCAGGACCAGATTTCCAACTTCCACTTTGAAAGACTTTGAAGGAGGTTCACGAGGAAACCATGGATGGCCTATAGCAAGAAGCAGTAGGATATGGATGGGGCTTGTTGCAAGTGGGCATTTGGGCACATGCATATCAGACATCTCATAATGCCTATTAATGAGCTATGTATTCACTAACCACAGAACTGACCATTTATTATATATTTTCTGTCAGAGCCTCTGAAATGACCCAATCAACTAATGATCCTGAAAGCCTGCATTTATTTTTGTGACCATGATTATTTCAGTGTAATTAAACCTCATCGCGGAAACAATCTGTTTCATAAAATATTCCATCACCAACTCAGATAAGGAAACGTTTCGCTGGAATAATACAGAAGCATTCTCTGAATTACCCGAATGCAGTTTGTATTCGATGTCGGTGTTCTGGGTAGGAGGGTTTCTGGGGCAAATCTGGGCAGTTTTTGACAACACCTGGCTTCAAGTTGCATTTTCTGTTTAAACATCTGCTGAATCTGCTTTGCTCTGCAGCTTTATAAAAGGGTAAGGGCACATGTTAGCCAATGATAAGTAAAAGATGCATAAAGTACATATTTAATGTGCATGTTCTATGCATATAGTCAACATTAAAAATAATGCATTTACCATTTTAAGCAATTGCAAATGCAGCGTTCAGAAGATCTGTCCCCCCCCGGCTGCTCAGGATTCCTGAATATTTAGGCTGACAGCCTATTATCGTCTAGAATACTGTTCCCATTCAAATAGAAGAAATTATTTAAAGAGCACGAGTGCCCCAGTTACTGCCAAAAAACATTCTAGGAACCGCCAAACTCACTAACAAGGTGAGGTTGCCGAAGACGGTTTAATGTCAAAAGTAATAAACCATGGCGACTGAGCACAGCAACAAGACACGAGGTTATACGGCATCAGCAAGGCCAGGCCAAAGAAATGCCAGCTATCCTCAGTCTTCTCCCTGTTTCACACCCATTAGGATTGATTTTCAGGATTTCTTTTTAGGAGTACAGATGAGTGTTCTTGACGCATCTTGAATGCTACCCCATAGGCTTCATTTTACCCCATAGGCTTAATGCTACCCCATAGGCTTACGTCAGGAGATCAGTGACCTATGCTTAGCTGATTATTGATTTACCTGAAATATGTATAAGGCATATTATCTTTAATGCACAGTATGTAAATATTTTGTTATCAAAGCCCAGGTACAAATACATGCATGTGCCTCCTGTTTTTGTTATTAATGGATCCCCATGCAAAAAAAGTTGCAGTAAATGCTTTACTCTTTTTTAATGACCTTCTTCATTCATTTAAAATACATTGTTAAGAAAAAAAGAAGTAATTTTTATCCCTTAGGCGGCTATTTGATGCGTGTCAAAGTTGCACAAAATTCTTTGCTAAATATAGCAGCAATGTCCTCCATGTGTCACACATACAGATATTTCCTGCTAATAACCTTCATGCAGTGCATTCAAAAATACTTTCGGATTTCAGATTATTTAAACTTGTGTATTTGTAATGTTCTCTGTGCTTATATAATATATACAGTAATGTGTAAAAGTTTTAGGCAGTTCTGGAAAAATGCTGTAAATTAAGAGTGCTCTTTACAGCATTTTTCCAGAACTGCCTAAAATGTTTGCACAATACTGTGTGTATATGTATGTGTGTGTACACAAATCAGCCACAACATTATGACACACTTTCCTGCCACTGATTGGTAAATTTTAAGTAATTTGGTTTTTGGAGTGCAAAGTACTTTATAATGCATTTTTTGTTTCAGGGGGTATTCTGAGATTGCAAAAACAAAAGAGTACAACTTAAAGGTAGTTTCAACGAATAAACGTAATCATGATAGAAACTAATTCCAAAATTTACCCTTGAGGTCTCCACTGGAACAGTCTGGGTTTCTCAAAGTAGAACTATGGCATCAATGACAAAGTATCTACTTTGAATAAATCAACCTTCTGTGAGTGTCTTAGAAGTTTTTTTTAAACTAATTACTGGCATCTTCTAAAAAATACTCATTGAAAAACCACCTTGAGTGTCCTACAGTTCTCCTACTTGACGTTATCCATTAATGTAGAGAAAAGTGAGAGGGCCGCTTCATGCCTTCCAAACAGTTCCATAAAGTAGAATTATTCTATACCCTTCAGCTCAAATGCTTCTGAAGGACAACTAAACATTGAGGTCTGACATGCAGCATGACACACCATGGCATAACATAAGTTGTAGTTCCATAGCATGCTGGTTTAGACTTAGTTTCCAATGCAATCTTATAATCTTATAACAAGCAGTGTCCCTACAGGTAAAATCCTGTATCTAAAACTACGTTTCTGCTTATAGATATGACCAAGCTTATTGCCACTATTATTTTTGTGTTTTTGTTTCTTTATTTTTGTCAGCTAGGAAAATACTGGTGTTTGAAGTTATTATGCAAGATGCTCTGCCTACTACAGTGTAGCTAATTTGTGCCATAAATATCCCATAGCGAAAACTTTGTGTGTGTGCAATTTATTTTTGGAAGATAAATATTAGTTTAAATACAATAATTTACAAAACTCTACGTTGGTGATTTATCGAAAGTAGTCTATGAATGTTTTCCCATTCTATTTGTATACACTTTATTATTGCTGTATGTTTTCAGTGACAGATTATATATCTTCCAGCCCTTTTCTCTAGAAGTCTGCTATATATCCTAGAAATTGGCACTCCTAGGATAAAGTTTCTATGTTTGAGAAATATATATAATAAAGAGTCTTTTATTCTCTTAAAGATGGAGATAGCTCTTGTATCTACGGTACTTGGCACATGGAAAGTAAACTCTTTTATTCAAATAATGTGTCTGATTGTACACACTAATGCTTTGTGTAAACTCTGTCCTGGAAACAAAGAAACCTACAATATGATGGTAGGTAAGAACCATTTGACCCATCTAGCCTGTCCGTTTTTCCTCCTGAATGAGTCCGTAGTCTTCTCTTTGAAGCTGTTGTGTAAGCAACTTTGGCATAGAACACTTTTAACCTGATCATCACATCATCATGTTTGGTTCCATGAAACTTTTAAAGGGACACCACAGACATCTTATGCTCTTTAATGCATATGATAGCTGGGAGGTCCCTTACAGTTTCTGTGATATCCCCCTTGCAAATAAGTTTGCCCCTTTTGCCCACCCCAAGCTGTTTCCCTTACAGGAGATGTGTTTGTCCAAATACGTCTCTTGGCACATTCCATACCTACTGACCGCTCCGGTGCTGGCTCAGCGAAAGCTGTGGACAGTGGTCTGTTGAGACCCCCACGCTCGTTCTCTTGATTTTAATGTGGGTGCTTCCTTACCATTGATTGGTTGTAACATTGTTGTGAGATCAAATATTTTATCCTAGTGTTCATCATGGCAAATGATGGACATTTTCACAGTTTCTGGACTTAGCAGTGGACATTATAATGGTTAGTTTGTCAAAATACACACACATGCCTGCCCAAACACGCATACATACACATTCACACTCATTACCTCTTCTATTTCTCTTTATCTCTGCCCTTTCTCATTGTCTCTCTTTTTGTGTTATTTTCTTTTCATTGTTTCTCCCTTTCCTCACTATCATCTCCCCCCGTTTCTCGCTATCGTCTCTCCCCTTTTCTCACTATCCTCTCCCTCCCCTTTTCTTGCTGTCTTTCTCTCCCCTTTGCTCGCTGTCTTTCTCTTCCCTTTGCTCGCTGTCTTTCTTTTCTCTTTATATCTCCTTGTTATTTCTCCTCCTCATTATCTCTCCCCTTTCTCACTTTCATTTCTCTCCATCTCTCACTGTCTATTTCTCTCCCGTTCTCGCTGCCTTTTTCCCCCTCCTCTTTCTCTCTATCTCTTCTCCTCTCATTTTCTTCGTACCCTGGAGGTCTTCCAGTTTCATTGCTCCCTACTTCATTTTAGGATCTCCCCAACCAGCCCTGCTCCTCTAGTAGTCCAGTCCTTGTGACCAATGGTTCCAGGGCACTGATTTATCTATTTTATATAAACTAGCGTAATCTTTTGTTACGCATAGTAGAGGCTGTTGTTGAATTGCCACAAGAGCAATCTTGAGATTGTTGGAAACAAAATAAATAGACATTTACAAAATATAAAGTTCCAGAATTCTATGTGTTAATGTACATTTTGCATTTTAGTTAACATAGAAATCACAAGAAAGCTTCATTAAAGTCCCAGCTTTATTTCATTTACATTTAGCAGATAAGAACATTGAGTTCTCCAAATTCTTTAATTAAAACAGCTTGAAAAAAGTGACTCAGTACAAAAAAGCCTGCGTCTCCGCTTCTATTTAAAATCAGCTGGCAACATGATTTCAAGCACCTGCAGTTTGTGTGCCTCTTTGTCAAAAATATAACTATTCCAGTTTAACATCCTTGGGCACTGTTTACATAAGATCAAAATGTTTTATTTATGTTCTTCATTCTATACGTAACTTTAACCTCTTTATATACTGAATTTTTAACATCTGAGTACATGTGTGCAAATGCCAAACAGATTTGTCTTAAGAGGAGATACAAAGAGCACGCTTGCTGTGTTCCCACTTTAAAGGGCAACAATCAGTGTTTTTGATTTATACCAAAAGAGATTGTATTTAGTGCCCTTTTTCTTTGTAGAGTAGCATTATTTATTATTTTTAAAGCTTTTGTTGGTAGAATTTAACTCCAATATGTTTGCCTCTACTGATAATTCATGTAGCTTGGCTGTCTGCATAAGCTACCTGATGTGTAGCTGTGTATATATATATATATATATATATATATATCATGAATTAATGATGATTAGCCATTTCCTGATCAGTGAATACGACATGGATTTTAATGAAGGAGATTGATCCAGTTACACAAATGTGATATAGAAAATGAGGTCATGAATAGTAATTGTGAAATAATTTAATATATGGAACGTGTATGTGCGTGTATATCTAAGCAGTATTTGTCCTGTTTTGGTGTTTTAAGCAAAAGAGATATCATCCCAAAATAAGATTTTTTAACCTCAATTCAAGTGACAGAATTGTCAGTCTGTTGCCTGTATTAATAGTTTTAGGAATACAGCATATGCTAGCAGCTTTATACATATTTAAGGTTTGGATACCAGCTTGGATACATGTGGGACATCTTGAGTTATACATTTATTATTCACTGGACCATGCTAAGTGTGCCATTCCTTTTAGGAAAGGTTCCTATTCTGTTTTACGTTTAAATTAATCCCTGTGGTGATGATCCTCTGTAAACTCAATACAAAAATACAAAGAATTTTATGCCAGTTACTGTTTAACTGTTCAGCTTTGGCTTCTCCTATGCTTGAAGTTTGTTAAATCTTTTTCTGTTTTGAGGCAACAGAGCTACTTTGAGTTGCATGAATATATATTTAACTGAGTTTACCTGAAAAATATATAACTGCAAAAACATTTGACAATATTATTATATAATAATAATATTATTATGTCTGGGTATGTTTGGGTTATGCAAAGCCAACATTTAAATATAATTGTGTTGGCTGCATTGTATAGGTTTACATTGGGAAACATTGTTCCACAGACAATTTCTTCAGAACATTCCTAGATTTTTATATTATTATGCACTAATACAGAATACATCTTAAATAGGGGCCTCTGAATCCTACCTGTCTTCATTGCTAAGCAAACCAAACTTTTTTCGAAGAGTGCCAGATTTGATGAAGTGAATGTGTGCGAGGGGCGACCATTTTGCCTGACATTCTTTGAACCATTAAAATTAAATGCAAATTTACTATTTTATGCAAAGTTTATTGAAAACGGCATACTTTTCATTTTGTGACTTGGATGACAAATCTAAACAGGTTTTAAATCACTCTGCCTTTAATATGAAAAAACAGATCTATATTTGGGCAACTTATCTGTGGGCCTTATCAGTTCGGAACGTGGGCCGCAATTGGCCCTCGGGCCGGACTTTGGACATGCCTGCTTTAAGCTCTTCTAATAACTCTAATCACAGAACACATTACTCAGTCACACTCGCTGGCCATCACTGTGTAAATGTTGATCACATGCATGAGCATTAAATGGTAGGCGGAAGTGGCTGCTGGTGGTCAGACCGCTGTGATGTAATTCATAGCGGAGTGCTTTGGATGAATGGCAGAGCTCTGTTGCTAGGCAACTGTACTATATGATTAAAACCTTAAACACTTTGTAAGAGACATGGCATTAAACAGAAAAACAAAATGGCAGATAGCTTTCTTTTACTTCTCTCTACGTGATGCAGAACCTGGGGGCCCGTATGTGGAACAGTTCCTCTAATCCTAGAATACTCTCTGTTATACCTCCGTCTCATTATTGTGTAATAATAGGGCAATTGAAAGTTTATACAAGGCTAGAAAATTATGGAGGGATTTGTGTAGAGCATGATGTGAACAAACTTAATATTGATCAGGATAATGCATAGTGCATACGGGAACAATTCTTGAAAGTCTTTTTACCGGTGTCGCTATGTATTAGACATGGCTAGCTCACCCTTTCTTCCAGAACCTGCTCATTGTGATTAGCGCTTAATCGTACATAATGGAGTCATTGAGATAAAACATCTGTAAAGTACTGGTTGTGTTTTTTACTTTTTTTGGGGGAAACCCAGAGTGTTTAATATATGTTAATGTTCAACACGGGGGATGAGTCTGGTGTATATACCTTGTAACTTCCCATGGTAGGATCCTGGAAGCTCTCTCTTCTGGCGTAGTGGATTTTTGAAGTGGCAGGGGTAGCTATGTGCGCAGGTGACAGACTTTAGTAGGTGTGGAGTGGAAGGAAAGTGGGCAGGAGACTGCTAGTCAAACAAGGTAGAGATAGTTCTGCCTAGCCTAGATAACCGTAATAGTTGGAAAATGATGGTCTTTATCATCTTGAGGGGCAGTTAGATACTGCATATAGCGAGTCACTGGTTAAAATCATTACACTGGGCGCACATTTGTGCTAAATGATTTGTTATTGTCAAGGCTTTCTGCACAGTGTGGACCTGTTCCAAGTGGAAGTTGAAGTTAAATGAGATTTGATTGAAGCAGTTTTTCCCTTAACAAATGTACAAATTTATTTCAATGAGAAAGTCTTACGTGTTAAATAACCTGGGCCAGACAACTGCATCAGCATGAATCTCAAACTACCGAATTCCTTGAACTGTGCCTTCAGCTTAAAAGAAAAGGCAGCCCCTGTGGAAAAATCCAATTTACTTTTACGTGTTGTAATATCTCATTGGAATGTACTAATTGATTGCTCCGTGATTTATACAGAAACAAGATATGAGAACAAGCATGTATTAAACTCCCAGGATATTCCAGTATAGCTCCTGCCACTGATGATAAACTGACTTCTCATCAATTATTGGACTAAGGAGCTTCTTTTATGCCCTCCACACCCAACTGTAATTACTAGTGTTTGCAGTATCTGTAATAGTCATTTACTTTCCCTGTTTCTCAATAAAAAAAATGGATATAGCCATATTCGTCAAAGAGAAAATGGAGTTTCAGGACCTTGTAACCTTACCTTGTATTGGGCCAACATATAAAAAGATATCGACTTCAACTAAAGACTGCATTTTCTCTTGGGCTAATATGTATAGATCCATTTTTCTGTGTGTGTGTGTTATCCACTTCCATTTCTGTTTCCCAAGACCCGATTATTTATTCTGTGTTTTCACTAATGAAAACACAAGGTCAGATATTTTTATATCAATACAACGGGTTCTGTGTTGATTAATCACTGCCCTGAAGATGACAAAAATCAGTAGGAATAGTAAATAATGTACAATAAGTTGCAAGGTCAGAGGACGTAGACACGTTTTGCAATGCTTGTGTGGCTAATTTTTTGTCTGAAAGGAATACTTCATTGCCCTGCTAAGTATGTTGTTGGAGCACTGCTAGTGTAATGTATTTGATAAAAAGATATTTGATTTAATAGTTGACCTTATAGAAGATGAGACCTGCGGCAAACCTGGCATATCATTTAATTTCATGCCAATGGTACCTCCCTTTATTAGGGTATACACATAATCATACCTGTGTACTTCTCAAGTGGTAACCATATGTTAAGCGAAGCTGTAAAATCACCTTCTTTGCAGCTCCCACTTGCCCCTCTGAAATCTTGATGAAGTTCCAGGGTTGCTGGAAGCTCCCCCGCTCTTAGGGGTGTAGGGCCAGCGCAGGTTTACTTTAAATGTTGGGGGGCGAAATGTCTGTTTACTATTTGGGAGTGGGTGGAAAGAGGAGCTATCTGTTACTGTTTAATGTCCCAATGTGTGTTTTCCAGTTATGGAGCTAAATGAATATCTTTTTTTAGCTAAGTGAGTTGTGAACTTGATAAATAGCTTCTAATGAGTTCATAAGAAGGTTGCTTCCAGTAGATGCCTGTGAAATTGCCCAAGTACTTATGTCTGTGCCAGCTGTCACAGAGCTCCACTAACACACACCATTTGGTTTATGTTATGTGTAAGGACCGAGCAGATGTTCTTCATGCCGCTCTAGGACCTAATTGAACTTTAGATCAAAGCTGCAGTGCTTTTTACCTGTTGCAAAGGTTGGATCCTCTACTAGCCAGGAAGGGTCAGGCTATTCCTCATTTGCTTGCAAAACACATGCAAACATTTTGGTACTTGTAATGTATGTTTAATACATTTTAAATACACACATCTCAAACCCTACATACAAGCATGTTAACACAGAACTGGCATTAGAACTAGGTTTGTCTGAGCATAATAGCCAATGTTTACCAATATTAGGTTATATGCCTCTCCTCCAGTTCATATAATAGAATAAGTTGTAGAACTCATCAGAAGACGATGTTCAAAGGTTCTCCTAGTCAGTAACCCTTTTTGCTGTCCAGTGCTATTTTAAAAGTTCGATATACAAGACCTCTGCATTGCCGTGCTGCTTAACCCCGCGGTAAGGGTTAGTTTGTGGGGATTTACTCACATTAGCTGATGAGCCCTTGTGTTCCAGATATCTGCCATTCACTTATCTAAGTATGCAGTGACCGTTATCAGGGCAGGTGTGACCGTGAGTGGCCACTTATCCAAGAAGGAGGATTTCTTTCTGCAAGAAGACAACACATCCTAAAGAAAAGCTGACCGTATGTGCATCCCATGGATGGCCCCTTGCTTTTGGGCTGCCTCTTTGTAAACTATTAAATTACTAGGAAATATAGGAAAATGGTCAGTGTCGAGGGCCAGCCTGGAGCTGAAAATCGTGTCTGGCATTTTGAGGCCAGTGGTTGATAAGTCACAGCCTTGTGGCTCCCTGCTGGATACATACGATTGCATGCTACAATTTTACCACATTCGGCATCCAAAAGGCTACCCACTAAAGGCTTCAGGTATAAATTCCTAAAGATGGAATACAGAACGGGATGATTGCTTTAAGCTGAAACTATGATAAAGCACTTCTTGTATAGACGTGTATTTCTCTGGGGCATAATTATTTCCAATATCTAATTATTTAAATATAATTATGGTTAACAGAACAGAAAATGTAGCATTCAGCCAGAGTTCTGTCTGTTTTTAAATCACAGATGGTTGTGTGCCATTGTTTTCATTACAGTGCAAATTAAAGAATAGCGAGTCGGTTTTATGTTTCAGTCTACAAATTAAATTCCTTCGGAGACATGACATATAACCATGGAGTCTATTGAAGAAGAAATGTTCAGCCAAACATGTCAACTGCTTAGATCCGCGTACACCTCAGGTACTCGCTTGCTCCAGATTTCTAGAAGGGGTAAAAC
Source organism: Spea multiplicata (assembly GCA_009364415.1). Taxonomy (NCBI): domain Eukaryota; kingdom Metazoa; phylum Chordata; class Amphibia; order Anura; family Pelobatidae; genus Spea; species Spea multiplicata. The sequence continues at coordinate 811 of VKOC01035094.1, read as the reverse complement.
AAGACCCCCACCCACCCTGTGCTCATGCACTTTTGGCTCTCCCTTCTATTTCAATGGGAGCACATTCCGGCATGGTGATCGGTTGCATTAGTAGCCCAAAATGGCAGGAATCGTTGAAACCAGAGGGACTCTGCAGCTGCACCATTTGAACAGGATAAGGGTTTATGTTTATTTTATATCGTGCAGCAAGTAAAACATACATACAGTATTACAGTACTAACAAGCATCCTGCAAGGGGGGCTTCAGGTAGCCAGAGCCAGAAAGTTGCCAGGTGTGTTTTATTTGTTACTAGTGGCTTTTAACTTTTCATTTCTGCTTCATATTTTATAATCACTATCATAATAGTTTATATTTATTACTGGTTTCGAACATGATGTTAAATCTCGTCCGTCCAGTATCTGAAGAGTATAATGAATCGGGATTAATTAACAGTCCTTAATGTTTTATTTTATGTGTCCAGAAGGTATTAAATAATTCATGACCCATTTCCCCATATATCAAGGCTATATTTTTCGCCCTTCACTATTACGTTACAGTGTTTTATCAGCGCACGCAGTAGGGGAGGCATAAAATCAGTGTGAGGCATGCAGCAATAATAATGGAACTAAACGGACTCTTTATACAAACAGCTGGAACGCTTGGAAATACCGCAGTTTTCATATCCACAGTTGAACTTGGAGATTGGTCTCCGTAACTCGATTTCTCGCCATGGATAGGGCAAGGTGAACTAGTAAACGGCTAGAGCAGGGGTGTCCAAGTTTTTTCTGCAGTGGGCCACTTCATCAGAATTGTATACATGCGGGGCCGCACT
>VKOC01035091.1:0-15718 GCA_009364415.1 Spea multiplicata | reverse complement strand
TATATCACTGCTCCATCTCCAGTAAAGCTTTTTACTAAAAATGTAAACTTTTTTTTTTTAAATGATTTTATCCAAAATATATATCAGATTCTAAACACATCTAATTTACCTTAGAATATATTTACATTTTATTTTGAAAAAATCCTTAATTTATTTGTGACATTTGCACAATTTTATCAATGTACTGTAATAGCTGTCAAAAACATCTATTTTTGAAAAGCAACATAGCATTCTGTCGGCACATTTGCATTATTGGACTACATGCTCTATTTTAAGGTCTTGTGCGATGCACATTTGACAGGACCAGGAAAGAATGACAGTTTTGGTCTTCAGGCAGATAAAAACCTTAATGCGATCATAGGCAGGGTGTTTTTTGCATAGCGCAAAACAGGCAGTCACTTTACATGACCCAGCAGTCAAAGCACTTTAGTGTGAGCTGCCTGAAGAATGGACTCATGTAAGGAAAGAGGGAGGGGGAAATGTAAAGCCATAAGAGTGGGAGACAGGCAGAAAGAACAAGAGCTGCGAGGGGGGGGCAGAGGGTAAATGAAGGCATTGATAGAGTGAGAACAGAGGTAGGGGGAAAGCTGTGAAGGGGAGTGAGTATGTATATGCAGGTGTACGGCATTAGTGAGTGTATGGTGTTAGCATGTGTGAGTGTATGCTGCTGGCTTGTAGGTGAGTGCTACTGTATGCTAGAATATGTGTGGTAATAAACGCTGTGTCAGCATATTGTGTTAGTGTATGGCGTTTACATGAGTGAGTGTGTGTGTGTCAGTGTTTTGTGCTGTCAGGGGTAAACGCAGGGTTACTGTAGTCTGGGAGAGGAGAAGTATGGGATAGAGTTTTTGTGTCTTTGTTTCCTCAGTAGTTTTGTTGTCTCTTATACAGTGAGCTTGTTCCTGTGCAGTGTTTTATTTTTTATTTTTGCCGCATAACTCTGATTTTGACCTTGACCCATGTTTTGATCCGTGAATCTTGCTGTCTGCCTACCAAACTGTTTACCATGTAAGAACGCTGTTTCTTGCCTACCGCCCTTTTTTCTATTTACTATGTGTGCTGCCTGCCTAGTGTATATGGACTTTGCTACCTGCTCATTGTACCTAGGGTTATCCCTATTACTGGCTTTGTGCTCCCACTGCTCTTCAGAAGTCTATTTGCCTTATCACACCCTGTGGTCAGTGGTATTCAGCAAGTGGTGCCTCTCGGTTTACTGCTAGTCAGGATGTGGATGTTAGAGTGTTTAGTGGGTACTTGAGTGAGTGAATGTTAGAGCAACTAAGAACACCAATCTTTAGGGTGCCACTACCTCCCTATTCAGCAGCATAGGACACTGTAGAGACATGGACATCTGGATACTCCTGCAGGCTAGCTGTGATATAAGCGGTCACACTTTGATATGAGGAAGTAACCTACAATCACCCAAGTAAGTTAAAAAGCAGCTAAGTAAAGGTATGTATATATGGCAAACTACTAATGACATAGAAATAAAGGATACAGACATTTGTATTATAGCGTTAAATAGTGTTGATCACCCTGGGTATTGATGCATCCATCAATAATTGGTATCTTAGTATTATCCTCTGAGAATAGCTCTCAAAGATTTGTCCTTTAACACACTAAATGGGACAGTTTAAAGTTCCATTTGTTCTGTGCTATATTCTGTTTAGTTAAATGTTAACCACTTTAACCTATCTGGCTCGTATTTTCTCTTCATGTATGTTATTGTTAATGTGTTATCTATTTTACCAATGTTTTTCTTTTTGCTTTGTTATTAATATGAAGTCCATGTTACTTGTTTACTGCAGTTGAAAGAGAAGTCTAGTGAAGATCAGAAGACCATAGTCAACTAAAATGTGCATTGGCTCAGGGGTGGCTTGCAGTTCTCCACTCTTGACAAGCTTCGCTGCCTTGAACTGTTATGTTTAGCACTATAAGCCAAAGCAAACAGTAGTGATGGTAGTGCAGGGTGTAGAAGATAGCAGCTGAAGAAACACCCATGGAATGACCCCCTATTCCACAAAGTTGACAAAGTGCAAACATGTATATTCTGGCGCTTTCCCACCAAAAAAGATTTTATTGCATCCTGGGATTTCCAAACATTTGGTGTGCTACAGCTGCTGCCTGCTTCAAAAAAAGGGTCTGCCGACCCTATATTAGGCACAAGCCACAACACTCAGAGCCAGGGAATTTATGGCTCGGAGCAAGGGAGGAAAAAACCACAGAGAGATGTTTAGGTGAAGTGCCGCCTTAAGGGCACAGTCCTGTGATTTTCAGGAGTGCTTTTTTGAAAGGCTCCGTTTAAATTGTGAGTATACACTCTGTAGGATATATATACTATCTATTTCTATATACAGACATACTACACTATAATTTTTGTATTTCTGTTTTTTTCCGTTACATGTTACCACCCAGCAACTACTTATAAAGGGTGAGTTATTTATTGTAGTGCTCCACACTTTTTTGGTTGCGAAAGCACCAGAGTATATATGTTTGCACATCTGATATAAGCCAACCTATTGTACACATATTAGAAATAAGTAGACAAAGTTTACACGGCACAGATACATTAAACTTTTGAGATGATGGATGTTATTAACATAACAATTTCTCTAATATAATACATTTCTGCAATATAAAAGGCTGTGATTTTAGACTGCCTAAAGTTTAAGGATCTTTCCAACTATCTGAAAGTCGACTTACCTTATTGTGCGTTTCATACAGTTTAGTTGCCCCTTGCAACAGATTTCCCACAAGCGGCAACGGTAAGGGTCCTGGTGGTAAACACCACCTTCTCTTGTACATTTTCCATGTTGAAATGATAAACGAAATGAGGAGGAACAGGCAAACAGAAAGCTGGATAGTGTCCATATCCAAACGTAAAATTAAAATATAGTGAAGAAGTCAATAGTGGATATGTTAGAAAGAAGGAATGGCTAAGTATATATATTGTTTTTTTTTATGTTGGTTTGTTAGCTAGCTGGTTACACATTAACCAGAGATCCAAACAGAACATATTTTCACACCAGAAGTCCCACAGTAAACAGTGTCATCTTCATGGAACTATTGCCAACAGTTAGGACCAAGGTAAAGGTAAGCTGAGTATTTAATATTAACTATACAAATAAGAAAATGGAGACCTGCTCATGTGATCTCTGAGGGATGCGTCAAAGAATCTCTAAGGCATCCTGCAAAAGATTTCAATTGGCTTTTATCTCTAAACTCATCTAATGGTTTAGAGAGGGAGAAGGACAACCCATCCCAATGACCTCCAATTGCACTTCAGTAAGATGAGCCTTAGAAAGATTCACTACCTCCACTTTCTTTGTCCTCGACCCTGTCTCGATCTACTCTTGTATTCCCCCATATAAAATTCTTGAAAGATTCCCTTTTTTCCACTTTTCTCTCTTTCTTTCTCGTTGCCTTTTAAGAATATACTAGAATACCTGTGTACACATGATAAATACTGTATCTCCGAATGTCTCTGTATTAACGTAATTAATGTAATTAATATTGAAAAGAATATTATAAAAGAAATAAACCTTACCGACCCCTGTGACAGTTGTATATACAAATTCGAAGCATCTTATCCTTGACGGGTCTCCAGACCACAAGACAGAAAATTTCGCTTAAATTGTTTGAGGAGTCTACCTACCCCTGTATTTAGACAGATCTGATTTTAAAGAACTAAAAAAATTCAACCCAAAATTTGACCAGAAAAAAATAATTATGTTATTTAAAAATATCTTTTATTTAAAAAATATCAAGCTATAATGGCAGAAAATTAATAGCAATAAACTGCACACTCATATAGCAATATATTGCTTATACTTAAAAAAAAAGAGAAATAACCAAATAAGCTCACTTACACTTTTGAAAAATATATTATGCCCCCTAGTTGGGATCACCATAGAACACTTAAATTGAGTAACAACAACTAAAAAAATACTATTCTTAGCCAGAAAAGAAGCTCCTCCATGTTTATGCTGCTGCCTACCAGACGGTCAGTGCAGACCTCAAAAACGGTGCTATTCATAGAGCAAATTCCCACCTTTTGTGGGCGCAAGGCACCCGCGAGCATAGGGCACCCTTGTGCGCAAGGCGGGCAAGAAAGTCGGGGGCAGACTAAGCAGTGTGAGGGCAGCTAGAACCTTCTGCCCTTTTTTTCTGAACTTTTGACGTGACCTGCTCTACCTGACTGACCTTAGCATGAGCCCTTATCCCCACGACCACATGCCGCCCTGATTGCTCAATTGAGCCAGGGCTCTCCAAGTGAATAATTATTAGCCACATGTTAATAAGCTGAAAGCCCCAAACAGAGGCAGTCACGAGAGTGAGCCAATCCAAGTACGCCTGCCTGCGCGGGCCACGATGTGTTCCCACCAACGCGCACCGAGTGGCTCCACCCCCTGCCCCCGCGCTGACCGTGGTGGTACACCGAGGAGCCCTGCATCAGAATTGAGGTAAGGGGTCATCCCGGGTGCCATGACAATTTTTGAACCTTAATATCACATTCAAACGTCATCTTAAACCATCAAAGAGACCAACTTAACTGAATATTCAGATAAAATTTCCTTTATTTTTTAACGGGTAAGATTCTAGTATTGATCGTCCCTCAAGCACGTAATAATGTTAATTCTTGTTTTGGTATTTAATGCATTTATTATATAAATCTCTCTCATTCTCCCCCCTTTCAAAAATTCAATGAAAGTGATCAGCTGTAGAATTTTCTAGGGTGAGGGCTTTCTGCACGAACTAAAAATAGGATATATTGCAACCTTATCAAAGAAATGTGGACAATCTGTCTTTTTTTATAATGTTTACAATTTAATTTAATATATGTGAGGCCATACTACATAGTGTATAGAAAATGTAGACACTCATCTTGAAAAATGATATAGGAAGAACAGTAAAACCCAAAATTTAAGTTACTTGCTAATTATCGTTTACCTTTTTAATGGAGGATTAAAAATGTGTGTAGTGCATACATGAATTTGCAATCGGGTAGAGACGGTATGTCCAATTTCAGCATGAAAGTGGCCATGAATTCCTCTTTGGAAGCTGGGACTCCAACCCTCTGCAAGGTGTGAAATGTTACAGACGGGGAGCGGTCTCTAAATCTCGCTTCAATGTAGACTGGCTGACTAATCCACTATATGCCTGGATCCCCTCACAGCATCCATGATTTTATTATAATTTCTATCCTGATCCCATTCATTATCCGTCTGCACTCATGCTGGCACCATTAATCCTGTAAACCCTGTCTGTCACTGTCCCACACTGTTAGTAGATTAACACCTCAATTAATCCCATTTGGCCACCGTCTACTTCTATTTACATTGCAAGAATTTAACACATTATCAGCCATGATAGACTGCGCTTAAAGGTAAAACCATTAACAAAAAAAACCAACAAAATCACAAGGGTTGGATGATTGCAATAGGGACCACTTCACAGGATCATCCAGCCTGGCATCCCACTTGTGTTCATTGCTGATTCATCAATCAATATAAGTTTGTGAGAAGCTTGTGAGGTTCTCGGTGGAGATCCATTAACAAAGTAGCAAAGTTTAATAAAGTATCATATGTTTTTATTTTGACAAATAAAGCACAATATAAGACACAAAGGGAAACAAAATAACAAAACTCAAGGGTTTCACACCACAAACCATCATAGTCATGGCAGCAGCATTAAAGTTGGGTTATTTAAGCATAACTAGTTAAAGGGAACTCGCAGTTATACCACCATGAAAGAGAGAGAAAACAAAACATTTAAGGACAAATATTGAAAATAATAATTATAATAATACATTAAAAATTAGCACTGACACCCCAATCTAATTCCCAATGAGGACGCTTCAGCCAATGTTCTTAATTATTATAGCTGAGAAATAAAGCTTTCAACTTAGAAATAGAAGCTTATTTAAGTAAATAACATATATATAAATACATACTTTTTAAATAATAAAAAAAAACTGTCAGCACACAATATAGACTCGATTAATATCGAACGTTGTTCATAGATGACCTAATATCTACGCTAAAAAGATTTAATTTAACCAGCGAGCACCAATACTCGGTTATTGATTATTTTAGGGAACCCGTTTCATTTAGGTGCGTTCCAAGCCTCGATCTGTTTCAACGACTAGAGCGTTCGGGTTCGTCATGTGACCTGCCTGGAGCATGTCGGGAATTGTGGTGTTACTATCGATTTCAGTGAATTGGCGCGGAAAGCGCAGCTGCATGAGGTGAGTTGAAGTGAACTGTGTTGTGTTTATTATACAGTTGCATACACATACGTGTTTAATGTGTCATAGCGATACATACGTAAGTATGAATAATATGACGACGAGCACTTTTAAATGTGCTCTTCTTTAACTACACATCCACCAACCCAAAGTGCCGTAGTGTATCCCTATCCATGAAAATATTTACGGCTTGCTGGTCACAGCCCTTGTCGAAACGTTAGCGGTCATGAAATCAGTTTGAGATCTTAGTGCCGGGGGTCTCTAGATCACAATAACAACGAATGCTCACTGAGATCTAAAACCAGATTCACAATCCGGGTCATCTATATCGAGAGAGGAAAATGAACATCATAACAGGTAATAAACCCCCCCCTAGTTTTCCATTTTTGTGGGGAATCTACAATGCAGGGCACGAGGATCCCGATCATCCTATGATCTGTTCTGGGGCTCCACAAAGGATCCCCCTATATATCAGAAGCACTGGGCTTCGTAATTGTAGCTGAAGTACTTAGCAGAAGCAGTTTTGTACAGCTTGCCATTTGTTAATAACTTAATCAGAATGAGTTGCCAATTTTAATATAGTTTTTATTTTTTTTCTCAATTTGTTGCCTACATGACCCTTTTATTGCAGCATTGGGTGGTTGTGATGTTCACTTTGGTGAATACAATCATTTGATTATTTTTAATGGCTCTTGTAATACACCAATGTAATAATAACTTTTCATATGGGCTGTGCTAATCAGGTCGTTGCTATTATGTCATTGTTTGTCATATTTGCTGATTTAATGATGAACAACGAAACTGTATTTTGGTGTTCAGTAACTGTATCATTTTTAGGTGGTATATCTAGCTCTGTCTGTGGGATTTTAAATTCACAGCATGTGGAAAAATAATTAAAATTACAACTGCCAATCAAATAATGTATATTTTGTAGAAGGTGGTAGATATATGGAACAGTCACCGATCAGAAGTGGTAGCTGCTAATACAGTGAGATAATTTAAACATGCATATGGTGGGCATTAAGTTATCCTTAATCTAAGACAAGACCAAATAATGATTAAGGTCTGAGCCTTTACATTACCAAAAATGGGGAAACTAGATTGGCCGAGTGATCCTTTTCTAGCTATGTTTATATATCTTTCAAATGTCGGAAAGTTAACCGGTTCTAACTTTTTATATAGATAAGAAGAACAATTGAGATAAAGCCCTTCTAATCACATCTGATTTCTCAGAGACTGAAAATTAGCTTTTTTTCCAAGATAATATTATCATAGAATATGCAGGGCTTTCGTATAAAGAGAAGTTTTTCAGTTGTTATAGCAACCAGTTGAATTTATTTTGTTGGCTCGAGAGTCATAAATAAAAGTTTAGTGGTGAAATGTTTCCAAAGTGCCCTTATCACTATAGAAATTAGAAATCACTATAGCAACTATTTTATTGTTTGCTCTGTTGCATACTTTTCCAACGGAGGCAATCCAGACGTATGACAATGTCATCTGGATCAGAGAGATTGGAGATGGCTCTGAAATCATGACATCCCCTTTGAACACTTTACTAGGGACAGACCACTTTATTTGAACCCCAAACCCTGTTCCCTTGTTAACTCTGCTCCAAGTCCATTGTTTCTAGGACCCCCGTCATGTTTTTCATGTTTGATCTATCACAGGGTTCTACTTACTCAGATCTACTTACTTAAATCTTACAATAAAGCTTAAGGAAAAGCCGAAGATCTGTTTGTAATTCTATAAACATACAATATTTGTGTAAAAACATACTGCTGCCTAAAAATACTATTGTTATTGCCCCACTTGCCGTTTGATCTAAGGCTGGCCTTGATCATACTTTCTGCTCATTCAGAGCTCATACAGGTCCTAAGTGGTCATTAAAGGGACATCTTACAGCTGAGCGTTCCCATGAATATTTTTGTGCTTTCCCCTCAGAGGTATTCATTAGAATCTCCCCATATGCATTGCTCACTTTTCCTACCCTCTCGGCCCTTGACTGGTTGGGTACTCGCCTCCCGTCATCTTCAGCTCTGGCTTGGGGAGTTGTCTGCTGCGGTTAGAAAATGTCAACACAAGTCAAGGGCAGTCTTAGTCTAAAGTGGAAAATTCCCATTAAGTACCTTCGCTATGCCAGCTGGATATATAAACGGGCCAACAGGATCTTATAATTTTACTACAAATGTAATTTAAAAAAATAACTTGTGGCAAACTGTGGCCACCACAGTTTTTATGATAACCTTCTTGACTTAATAAAGCTAGCTATACCTTGCATCTTTTATCTTTCATTCAATCTTTACTAGAGGTTGAGATGTTCTTTTGAGGCAACATTGGAAAAACATTTTGTGTGATTAACAGTTTATAGTGAACAGTAATGCTATGTTTTAACTATCGGACATTAAATATAATATTGTCATGTATTTGAAGCTGTTGATAGTAAAGAATATTTAATGTTACTTTTTGGATTGACCATCAAGTCAGTTGTTATGAAGGATGTTGCTAAACAAGTAAACTACACTTTGTACCCGATTAACAATTAGATGTTAAATAATAAAAATACACTTGTTTGTTTTGTTCTTATATAGACTGGTAATTTCAGAAGACTTGGTCAAGTAATCCAATCGTTCTAACCCAAGAGTCAGGTATGCGGATGAATGGTATGTTTTCTAGTTGTGTATCTCACTGAACAACGAGTGGATGAACTGTAGTCATTTAAAAAATATATTTGTTTCAACAGTAGAGTATTGCCATGTAAATTAGCAAAACTTCTTCTTTGTCTCTGTACAGATGCCCGTCTTATAACAAGGATATATGGAAAGTGAGTTAACATTTTTTTCTGTCATGGAAGAAATGTGGTTTGTTCCAGCATCTTGCTCTTATTCAGACTGATAACGTTCTCATATATTTTATTCTTCCTAGCTATATTTACCTTATCCAAAATGTTGTTTCCTCAATCATTTCTGTACTTTCCTTTCTTCTTGTCTTTATTGTTGTTATATCTTGTACCATTGGCATACCAGTTGTCCATCTGTGCTATTCATTTCTTCATTTAATTCACTCCTTTTTTCACTTCTTTAATTCATTCACTGTTGTAGGCTTCTTCATTAGCCACCCTTAAAGACAATAATCTGTATATATAATAAATGCGTTTGCTCTGATGTGTCAGTTTGGAAGCTCATACTCCCATGTAGTATGGCTGACCTCCTCGATCACCATCTGCAATGGCACACCACAGGAGAGAATCTTGCCTCAAGGTCCATGACACAAGGTTTACAATTTGTAATATGTTTGAAGCTTGGGTGGGGAGAAAAGGTTTGTAAATGATTCACAAAACATGAAGAGGTGACATGTTGACTTACATGTGATTTAGCACACTTTTAATATCTTTTATACTGGGCCAGTCGGACTATTCCTGCCATACAAGTTCAGTGGATTTGTCTAATCAGGGAGTGGAGAGGACAACTTTCCTGTAAATTCTCATGGCAGCCTTCATTTTCATTAATGTAACCCTATTATATTTCTACATTCAAACATTTTTGTTATGGGTTTGGTTATATATACCGGTATATTTATATATATCTCCTGTATAGTAGTAATTTCTCCCTATCACAATCAGAAGATTAAATGTATTTTTTGGAACACCACTTTTCCATGGCACGGTTATTCTTATGTAGAATTTAAAATCAATTAATACATTTGAAATATAAACAATATAAAACATGTCTAAACTTTGTTACTTTTGATGTACGCTGCTACGGGATAGCCTTTCCTTGTATAAAAATATTATTATGTAACATTTTTAGGTTACCGCATAAAACAATACCATCTATTCCTGTAATATTAATGTCTGCAACTACACCTACAGTAAACTTTTTCCTGGGTCAGGGAAATTTGAATTCAATATCCCTAAATCTACTATACTACTTGTCTAGTATATTGTCTATACTACTGTGTGTAAACTTGAAACTAATCCATGTGATTCTACATGATTTTTAAAAATTTCATTATGTAGAAACACTGTATTGGCCCTTTTAACTAAACTTCTTAAAACATGTACTTTGTATATGTCTATCAGCTTTAGGAAATGATTAAGTCCAGTGTCATAGAGGGGAGTTTTCACTTGTTTAACTATGCCATTGTCTAATCTTGATGTTTAATTGCTTAATATAATTTCTCTCATATTTGTCATTGTACTGCTATATATATTAATATATTTTTTTTACCAGACACACTGTCGTCCCTTTTGATTATCATTATTCTAATCAAATCACACCACGATTGTTTCTTTTAACTTGATGTGTATATATAAAAAGCCTGTAAAAACTCAATAAAGTATTTTACCCCGTTGAAGACCTATTTCGTTTGCTTTCTTATGAACTGATAAGCTAAGTGCTAACTATCTGTGTTTTCAGTCGATTCTAAAGTTGCTCTACCAGTAGCTCTGCCCTACAAAATCTCATCACACAAGCCTGCAGGATTTACTTTACAAACCTTACCCCTAAGGGTTTGGAATCGGAGGCATCTCCATAAGTGGCATTTCTGAAGCCTTGCCACTTGTGTTCCTTTAGAGTCTTCCAGTGGATCTTTTCTATACACTCTTGGTATGTGAAGGAGGGTAACTTCACTGCAGCTTTTTTTGGTATTAGAGTACTCTCTTGATCTCATCAATAAGTACAACGCCTTTATTAGTTGTACTCATTGTTAGTAATATCTATATCTGATTAATAATTAGCAAAATATGCACCAAATATTTGTTTAGTATTTGGTGCATTTTTTTTAAATAACCAATATGGCTTTCTGACAGCTTTGTTGACTAACTACCACCAGAGACTTAGGAAGGAGATTGTGTAGGGCACTGGTGGGTAGGATTAGTAGGTAGGATTAGTAGGGCACTGGGCTTGGCCAGATACTGGCAGACAGACACATCCAGCCACTTGATACCCAGCTTAATTTCTGTAATATTTTATGAATTATCCCCCAGAGTAAGGAAGGTGAGAGAGGAGCAGTAGCATTAGTTGGGATTGCGGCCTTGGCAAGCAGGCAAGCACTGACAGATGACACTGACGCATTCATCTAAATTTCCCCAATATTAAATAAGTTACAAAAAAAGATCCCTCAGATTAAGGCTGGTGAGAGAATGGGAGCTGCATTAGGGCATTCGGCTGGTAATATGGGACTGGCAGATCATAGGCACATAAAGCCCCTAGGTACAGCACCAAATAGCCTCAATATTATTGAAGATAAGATATTTATCCATAGTGGCAGGATAAATATACAGTTTACAGGACACATATAACTTTTACGTATTGCTGTCCAGCCCAGATAAAATAACAATAATGTTGACTTTGGGACATTTAGGCTTATGTGCACAGCAATTGGTACTGTGCCTTATACAACTGTAAGTGCATTCTTACCCTTTACACCATTTTACTAGAGATACCCCACCATTGCAGTCTGTTTGTCTTTTAGATTTTATGAAGCTATTAAACAGAATACTACACTCAATCATTGGATGGGCTTGACATTTTCAATTTGTTTTAATTTAGCTCTTCATACAGTTTTAACTAGTTATTTTGCGTTATTGTTATTTTTTCCCTTTTGTATGTTCTGTGTCCCAACGGTTTGTGCAAAGATTGGCATTTATAAGGGGCTAATTTGGTTGCAAAATGGGCTACTTGACTAGACTGCCCCTCCCCCTGGTAGTAAATAACATAGACCCCATGCTAATGAAATGGCATGATCAATAGACAAAATTAGAAACTGTCTAAAATGTCAAGGCACATGTCAATAATCTCAAGAGATAATTAAGCCAGGGTCAAAGGCAAACCAAGTAATTCAATAGACAAGCAATAGGTCAGATACTAGGTAATCCAAAATAGAAATGGTAACACATGAACAAGGGTAGATCTGGAGACTGGAGTCCTAGGACACACATGAACTAAAGCTCTGGAGCAATGAGGGCGAAGTCTGTGGCGTTGGTGTCCATTCCTCCCCTATCTTGACTTTGGCCTTTATCAGATTGGATGTCAGAGGAGTGAGTTTCTATTTTACATACCCCCCTGATAGCTTGATTACAGTGTATTGGAGGCCTAGTAAACCAAACACCTGGCTCGCTTAATATTCCTCTATTGTAGCCGACCCATGCTCTGGACATGTATTGGAGGGTGGGTTCACTGCAGCTTTAGTTTGCTGCTTTGTCCTATACTGCGACCATGGAGCTTTGCAGCATGAGAAAGGCAGAAGGGACCCCTGAGCATGACGGGTAAGGGCCAATGGGATGTGAAAGTACCTACCTCCAACATGCCACATCTGTGTCCGATGAGATGTAGCATTTTCCAGGTGAGCATGGTGAAAGGCTTTGATTTGAGCAGGGGCGTGGAAATAGTATCCCTCCCATTACCATTCTTCAGACCATACCCCTTCCAGTATAATAGATACTCCAACAGTCGCCATTGAAGAGAACTTCACTTTGTCAAAGTTGAATGAGATCTTTTTAAATAAGGATAAAGGAGAACAGCCACAGATCCCTAACTGTCACGTATTCACTCTTGAAGCTTAAACTGCAAATAACTGTGTTGCTTGATATCCTTGTTAATTAGTTATTCCCAATCAATTCAGCATGGATTATTAAAGATTTATGATATTAAGTAAGTTAACTCCTTTGCATAGAATACAGCCACCACAGCTTTCTATCCAGTTTGCTTTCGTAAATCATACCATTTCATGTTAGCTTCCCTATTTTTAACAACATTTAGCTCACTCTTTACTAACTGAAATTATCACAAAGATCAATTGCCCTGTTGTTAGACACAATATGCCGCTTTGACACCATAATATATATATTTTATTATCAATAACAGAGATACATTTAGATGTATGTTAAACGCTTATCTTATGTTAGTCTAAAAAATCCAAATCCCAAATGATATACCTGGGATGTTGACAAAAGAAAAAGTGTACACAGGTTTTTTGTTATCTATTTTCCTATATATTTTATTACTATTCATACACATTGTATTTTTAAATGTCGCAGTCCCACCTAACAGGCAAAATACTATTTTGTAGCTCTTCATAAACTCTCCAAATATGTTTTTTTTCTTGGTGGACACATTTTATATTAAAGGAAGGAAGGGTATGGAGAGGAGATGAGAGATGATAAACTTTTTAGGTTGAGCTCTTCATATTTATATTCCTAGCAGCTACATCATTAAATAATATATCTACCTTTTTCATCTTCACTCCTTTACCATTGTTGTTTTTCCTCAATGTACTCAAATATTTTTTGTTATAATTTTCCCTCTTTTGTATGTGGTATGGGCATACTCAATTTATCAATTTTTTCCATGGAAATATAGGTCTTTATATTTTAACATTTTTATGTATAGTTCATGAATTACATTATTAGTATGTTAATTTAAAAAAATATATATCGACAAGTGGAGTTTGAATGAAAAACCTCTCATTAACTATCAGTCAAATAGCATGATATTTGTGTAAAATGTGATGTGCTGATCACTGACAATGTTTTCTTTTCTGTACAAATAAAATGTCACATAAAAAATTCTAATAAAAAGAATGTTGAACAAATAACATGATTAAGGATGGGAAGCGGATAATATCAAAATGTCTAAGGCAGGGGTAAACAATCTTCGGCTCTCCAGATGTTGTGAACTACATTTCCCTTGATGTTTTGCCAGCATTATGACTGTAAGAGCATTATGGGAGATGTAGTCCACAACAGGAGTGCCGAAGATTGCCTTACCCCTGTTCTAAGGCAAGCAAGATTCTTTGATCAGTCAATAGTGTTAAAATCAGAGGTGGATTTGAGTCATAAAATGAGATGTCAGGAGGTATTCACAACTCTAATGGGGTCAGATTGTGTGCGCGCTTGTCTGGTTTGTTAATCTACAAAGTGATAATGGGATACAAATTCCCTATCCCGGTTGAGGCCAACATTTAAAGTTAAATTTGATTATTAATTTAACCTCCTATATTTTTTCTCTCCCTCTGAGTTTTGAACAGTCCCATTAATACAGCCAGTCTGATGTCTCCGATACTATGTCCATTTTAGCAAAGATGTCCTCCCACTGGTGTCTCTGCTCTCTTGTTGTTGATGGTGAATCTGTGTGAATTAAACCTTTTATGCAATGGCTGGCCTGTTTCACCCACATAAAGGGCTGTTGGACACTTTGCAGGAGAAGGCACCATTGATCTTACGGAGTGTATTTGAATTTGTTATCGGCACCTTGCTTTTAGGCAGGGGAAAGCGCCGTTTTTTGTGGACTTGTTCAGGGCACTCCTACTTATCAGTTGTTTAAGATTGGGGGCTGTCCACTGTCCCCTCAACCCTTTATGTCGACGCTCTGCATGAATATAAAATAGGTAGCTTGATGACCCCTTTTGGTTATGTGACTGTCTAATCATTTTCTACAGCTCACGTAACCCAATTTCGGTAATAACGTCTAGTGGGGATGAAATTTCACAAACTTACTTCTTGCAATGTTTATTAACAGTACCACGCTCGTATTCAGGTTGCTCTTCACAACCACCCATTTTTTTTCCAGAAATGCTTTTCAATGTTAAATCATATTTTGTATAATTACGCATGTGTACTTTTATATGTCCCAAATGAGTATTTTTGCTAGATTTTATTTTTGCCTGAAGGTTGGTATTAACCTATTTTCCCAATTTTTTTTGTCCAGTTCAACCTCCTCCTATGGCCCACTAAAGATTTTATACATCCTTTTTTCCATGCTGAAACAACTGAGTCGTAATTAATGCTACAAGACAGATACTAACCCCTCTTTTCACCTTTCATTCTTACCCCTTTAAATGGTAAGCTGTCCAGCAATACCTACAATATCTGCCAGAAACCTTAAAAGTATCACAAGCTTATGGCCAACATTCTTAACTTCTGATGTGTGTGCATGTATTAATGTATATTTCTTATGTATGTGTTAACGGCCCCATTTAAATTGTACAGCACTCTGTAATATGTGTGCGCTTAATAAATAAAAGTTAATAGTAACAATAAATGCATAGTGGATGGCTAGGTGCTGCATACACCTGATATGATTTTATACACCTGTTGTAATGTTTTTGGTGAAACACCAGAATGAAAGGTAGGCCCCCCCCCTGCCCTAAACAATCTAACTGTGCCACATCAGCCCCCATAAACAACCTGCTTGTGCCACCTGTGCAGCCCCCAAAACAGCCTGACTGTCCCATTTTTTGCCTTAAACGCTCGCTCACTCACTCACTCACTCACTCACTCACTCATTCATACATTCACCCATTCACTCTCTCCTTTCCCTCTCTTGGAGATTTCACTGGTCTGCTGGATGGCCATGCAGCGCTATGGCTGCCCCCCCACCGACTGCCCCCACCCCACTTATTTTCGCTGCTTAGGGTAAGATCACACAATTGTAGATAGAGTTTGCCACTGTGAAGCAAAGCGAACTATTTTTT